>ML267035.1:1602-23182 GCA_005239495.1 Nicotiana undulata | reverse complement strand
AAATTCAGTAGCCTTGTCTACTGCTGAGGCTGAATATGTGGCTGCAGCCTCTTGATGTGCCCAATTTCTATGGATCAAGTGACAACTTCTGGACTTTGGTATAGATGTGGGATGCATTCCTATTTACTGTGATAACACTAGTGCAATTAGTATGACTAAGAACCCGGTTCATCACAAGAGAACTAAGCACATAGATGTTAGGCCCAATTTCCTGGGATAACTATGAAAAGGGGATGATCTCAATCGAATTTTGTGCCACTAATCATCAAATTGCTGATATATTTACCAAAGCATTGAGCAGGGAGCATTATGAGAGAAACATGCTTGAATTAGGGATGATTAAGATCACCTAATTGAAAAAAAGGGAAGTTTTCTGGCTAGAAATTTTAATTAGGTACTTAATCAGATTAATCATTGCTGAGTTCTATGTCATTATTGCCATACTCTTCTGCCATGCATTAATATGATTCCCTAGCTGCTAATGATGTTTCTCTATTTTGTGAATTGAGGCAAAATAAAGATTTTTTAACAAGATGAACCTGGTTCATCCTTGCTGGTTTACATGACTGACAAGGTACGTTCTCATCTCCATACATGTATTAATTCAAGTACAGTCGTACATGAGTAGGACTCTATCAATTTATGGTTCAGTTCAAATTCTCGTACTTACCCAAATAATGAACCAGTTTCAAGAAGCTCCGTCACATTAAATTAGCCTAGTTTTAGGGGGAAAGAAACGGTCTAATCAATGTCCAATCACTGACAGTCATTAATCGATTAGTATCCTACTTGTGTTAATACACTTCCGTTATAATCATCCCAGCCACAAGTTATAAATAGGCCATCATTACCCATTGTGAATAAAGCAATAGACGAACCCTGTTCAAGTCACTCAACACTCAAATCTCTACTGCCTTTTGCCCTCTCTTCTTTTTCTCTTAAAAATTAAAATGTCATCTGCTTCATCTGATTCTCAAAATCGTGACTATGATGAAGGAGTATATGAGTCTGATTCTCCACCGGTCTACAGTTCTGAATCCTCTGAGACACGTGAAACCCCTGAATACCATGATGCTCTTAAACCTACACGAAACCCTAGCCCAACCCCAAAACCCCGTTGTGTCAAGGTTCTTGCACAAAAATCTGTTGCTTCAGGTTCACAAGCAAAGTTCTTGGAAGATTTATTACAGTCTGAAGAAGAACCCAAACCAGATTCGTCCAGTGAATCGTTTAAATCAGCACATGAAGACGATGCACCTGGTTCGTCAAATGCTGAGAAAGGTAATACTGAAGCTACCTCTGTGTTAAATTTTGAAAATAGATTTGTGCTGGTTGGGTCTGTGGTGGATGTGGATGTGGAAGTTCCAAGTAGGCAAAGGAAAACTGGGAAAATTCTTGAGAATGAGGGAGAAACAGGTGTGAGGGGATCTGGGAAGGATGGTTCCACACTTGAAATTTGTGGCCCCATTCTTGAGAATCTTGAAGATGATGTCGTAGTGATAGAGGGAACTAATGAAGTTGAGGAAGTTGCTGTTGGATTAGAAAAGCTAATGAAGGAGATTGATGAGCGCGTTTCTTCTAGGGAAGAAACCTTGGCTGAGAGACTAAAGAAACTGGGGGAACATACAACCCCAAGAAGAGAAGGATTCCAAAGTCCATCAAGTCTAAAGCCTCAATTTCCTCAAAGTAAAGGAAATCTGATGAGTCTGTTAGTGTACCTGTTCCAAGGGTACGAGCTACGAGAAATATTGTTCGAGAAGAAGAAGAGAAGCTGGAAAAATCTATGCAAGAGAGCAAAAGAAAGAAGGCTAAGAAAGGGAAAGCGAAAGTGGAGGAGCCTGTTGAGGCTATTGCTGTTGATGAGGTGTTGGACCTGGTCCAACAAGAAGAAGAGGTTGCTCCAGTGGTGATCAAGACACCCAAGCCCAAATTGGCTAAGACTTCCACAAAGAAGTCAGCACCTGGTCTGCTACCACCGTGAGTACATCTATGAGGGCACGGTCTAAAGTAAAGTCAAAGATGAAAGTTCAGATTGTTGAGAGGGATAATGATTCTGAATAGAGTGGAGACGATGAGAAGGAGGTTGGAGAAGTGTCGACTGACAGAGTTTCCATGTTTGGCAAGAGACATATTTTGAAGGGGAAGTTATTGAAGGATTTGGAGAAGCCAGGTATGAGGTACTTAGTGGATTTTCTGGCAGCTCAAGGTTGGAAGGACATGGTCCTTCGCATGGAAGGCAGGCTGGTCAGAAATGAGGTTGTGGAGTTCATAGGGAGTGCAACTGTGATTGGGGGAAGGGTTACATCATTGGTCAGGGGAGTTGAAGTCTCCTTTGACGCTCAAGAATTGGGAGTCATCCTAGACATTCCATCTGAGGGCTATGATGACTATACAAGGCAGAGATGGCCTTGCTTGGATGGAATGGCCTCAGCACTCAACATCACCAGATTCTTTTGTGACAATGAAGAAGAGCATGAGCCCAGGTATGTGTACAAAGCGAGATGAAGCCTGAACACAAGTTGTTCTTTGAGTTTGTAATTACATTTCTGCTGCCCAGACAATAGCGCAGGCACATTGCCAACTACATGGATCTAACGCTCATGGAGTGCCTATACAGAGGCAAGCAGATCAATTGGCCATCTTTAATCATCCAGCTTTTGGATAGAGTGGTGAATGGCACCAAGGCCCATGCAATTCCTTATGGCTTGATCCTTACTGCAGTTCGGGCTTATTTTGGAGTCCCCACAAAGAAGGCTGAAATGGCTACTGCAAAGGATTTCTTTGGGACGGACACTTTGCTTTCATGTGATTACACTGTCAGTGCCCCGGCAGATGAACCTGGTTCATCTCGGAAGCAACCAGTCAACAGCAAGGTCCGTACTCTGGTGCAAGAAAGCGAGCAAAAGGATATGGAGATCCTTCATTTGAAGACTCGCTTAGTTGAGGTGGAAGGTGAGCGTGATGCTCTCAAAGCTGAATTAGCCAAGGAGAAAGAGAAAAACGAGGGTGTCTTACACCAAATGCTGTCTCTTCTCCAAACCAAGAATCCTGCCTCTTCTGCACCACCCCAAACTTAGGAATTTCCAGAACTACCCCCTCTTATCCTATCAAGTGCCCAGTTCGGGACTGTATCAGGTGTCTTTTGTTTCAGTTTTTAATTCTATCTTACTCATGTTTTGGCTATTTTTTATTTTAATCTGTTTTGGTGTTGATAATCCATGTTAATCAATGAAAGCTTGGTGTTTTGACAAATGTCTCTATTTATGATTTAGCATACATTATTGGTTTCTTGTGTTGATTAATCATGTTTGCACCTGCAGTTGCCTAAATTGGCCATGAGTAAGAATTAATCACTGGTAAGTATCATTTTGCAACTTTTCGATGATGCCAAAAGGGGGAAGATGTGTTAATGTGTTGTGTTGTTCAAAAATTTTAAAAAAAGTGATATTTATAACCTAATGAACCTGGTTCTTGATGATTAATGCTCACAAATATACAAAGTGTTGGATGTGTATACAGGATAAAAGCACAGAGTTTGTCATCATCAAAAAGGGGGAATTTATTGGCCCATGTCACTGAATGGGTTTTGAAGATATACAAAAGGTGTCAAGTTGAACCAGGTCCATCATAGCATACACATCTGAATGAAGCAGTTGGAATAAGAATCGTACAAGTCTAGGAGATATCAGTGATTGCTGAGTATCAAAGAACTAAGAGAATGTCTCCTAATACTAAAAGGTTTCAAATTGATAGAAAAGACAGAAGTTGATTTCAGCTAGGACAGAAATAGAGGAAGGAAGTTGAGTTACAATCAAACTCGTTTACCAAGGAAGAGTTGGATCAGAATTGAATCATGGACTCAACAAACGGCCTCTATAAATAATCAATGTATTACTGCTGAAAGAGGTGACACACAAGTACTAAAGTGAATCAAGTTCTGAAGAAAAAGTTCGAGAGATATTTGGCAAGCAGAATTGTTGTGCGATACAATGGCTACAGTTTAACTAGAAGAAACAGTTCCATTGTTTGTGTGTTGAGTCTAGTTGATTGTAGTAGGATTTTTAACATTGTAACTTTTCAGTTTACTTAGAAGCAATTGTAATAGGTACAAATTGATCAAGTTAGAGTTAGCTTGACATCTGTAGAAATTAGATAGAGGCTAGTTGATACAAAGAGGATTAGAGTTAGTCCTGGGATTACAAAAGAGTTTATTTTGTAAGTCCATTTTGGATCAGAGTTTTAGTGAAGAGTTTGAGCAAATCCTACTGAGGAGTAGGTCGTAGTTTTTTCACCATTTGAGCCAGGTGTTTTCCACATAAAAATCCCTGTGTCTTTACTATTACTGCTTAATTATTCCGCAAACAGTAGTAAGTAGTATACAAAGAAGAACCTGGTTCTTCTTATTAGACAGCACTCGAAAATAGGATACTGCACAATTAACTTGTAATATTGTGTAGTATTGAAGTCTAAAACATCAATGGGATACCGTACAACATGAGGAAAAAAGCATCTATATGCCTGTATGTCAAGTGTGCATGTCAAATGCGATACAACTCAGTGACAAATCAATATGCATACTTTTAGAGTATCAATTCACTTAGTCCTCCCAATCACTCAGTCCTCACAGCTAGTCAGTCCTCACAGTCACTCAGTCCTCCCATCCACTCAGCACTCACACTCGGTAGGTACTTGCGCTCACTGGGGGTGTGTACAGACTCCAGAGGGGCACCTTCAACCCAAGCGCTCTAACAAGACAATCATGACATAAATCAGTGAAACATGTTGCGGTGTGCAACCTGCTCCCATGGTAAATCAATAAAACATGCTACACCGTGAAGTTCGATGCCATAAACATCCTCACCATCAGGCCATTGGCCCTCACTCAATCATCAATCTCTCCAGTCTCTCGAGCTTTCATTGTCATGAAAAATCAACCCAAAAATAATGATGTGATGTATCAATAAATGGCAACCGAGACTGAGTATGTAAATGCAATGTAAGCAGGTAACTCAACAACATAAATGACTTCAGTGGGTCGCAACAGGATAAACATGTAGCTTAAACATGGTTTCTAACATCGGTCACAACTTGATAGCTCTAATATGTAGAGATTTCATGGTTACAGATACGATCAGGTAACTACACAGTACCACAGAAATAATGGAGTCACAATTCATATGGTGCACATCCACACGCCCTCCACCTAGCATGTGCGTCACCTCAACACCAAACACATAACGTATAATCAGGAATTCATACCCTCAGCACCAAGTTTAAAAGTGTTACTTATCTCGAACAAGACAAATCTGATACCGAGCAAGCCCAACGATGTCCCAAAGATGCCATCAATCGTGTATCGACCTCCGAAATGGCTTGAAACTAGCCAAAAGAAACTCAAATACATCAAATAATGCCAAAGGGAACAACCCCAATTGATAAAGGTTGAATCTTTAATCAAAAGCCCAAAATCGTCCAAAAGGTTCGACCTAGGCCCGCACCTCGGAACCCAACAAAACTTACAAAATCCGAAAACACATTCAATTATGAGTCCAATCATACTAGTTTCACTCAAATTTGACTCCAAATTGATGTTCAATACTCGAAAAAATTCACATTATGAAGCTTTAGGCTAAAACCCCCAATTTCTCTTTTGTAGCCCTCAATCAAATGCCAAAAATGAAGATAGATTCATGATATAAAATAAAAAATGGGTATAGAACACTTACTCCAGTCCACATGGTGAAAATTACTTCATGAATCGCCTTAATCCGAGTTCCATAGCTCCAAAAATGTAAAAATAGCCGAAACCCTCGTAATAGAGTACTCTATAATTTGTCCAGGTATTCCTCTTACGTGAACACGGGAAGTCCATCGCGTTCGCGGTGAACAAATATACTGCCACCAAAATTACTCTACGCGTTCGCGGTACACTCCTCGCAAACGCGACTCACAGTTGGCCCCGAACTTCGTGAGCGCGGCTCCAACTACGTGAACGCGATGAAGAAGGCCTCTAGCTCCCAGCTCAACCCTATGTGTCCGAGATCCCTCATACGCGAACACGAAGAAGACTTGCCCCGACTCTATGCAAACGTGTCCTACCTGTTGCAAACGCATTGAAGAAAATCACCCAGTTCCATAAATCAAGACGCGATCGCGACCCTTTTTTCTCGATCGCAAAGAACTACAAAGACATCAGAAACCAGTAGAATGTAGCAACTCTGAGGCAACCCGGAATGATCCGAAACCATCCCGAAACTCACCCGAGCCCCTCGGAACCCCATCCGAACATACCAACAAGTACCATAATACAACATGAAACTACTTGAGGTCTCAAATCACACATAACAACATCAAAATGATGAATCACACCTCAAATCAAAATCTATGAACTTTTAACTTTTATCTTTCAAAACTCGCACCGAAGCATACCAAATCAACCCGGAATGAACCCAAATTTTGGACACAAGTCCCAAATGACATAAAGAAGATATTCCAATTCCCAAAACCACAATCTACATACGATATCCTCAAAGTCAACTTTCTGTGAAACTTATGAACTTTTCAAACCTTCAAATTTCCAACTTTTGCAAATTTGTGCCGAAACCTAATAGAAACACCTAAATGCAAATATGGGCATACGCCCGGGTCTAAAATCACCATTCGGACCTAGCAGAACCATCAAAATTCCGTTCCGAGGTCAAATTCTTAAAAGTCAAACTTGGTCAACTCTTCCAACTTTATGCTTCCTAGTTGAGAATTGTTCATCTAAATCAATTCTGAATAACCTGAAAACCAAATCGACGATTCAAACAAGTAATAATACATCATAAAGAGCTATTCATTCCTTCAAACTATCGAGCGAAGTACAAATGCGCAAAATGACCGATCGAGGTGTTACAAAAGGCTAGCTTGCCAAAATGATACTTATAGCCTCAAATGAAAAAAAAAATCAAATGACAAGAAATAAAAAAGTAAGAATAGTTCTAACATTCATTGACTGAGCTTCCATTCGAAAATGAAAAAGTGCAACCAATAAAAGATGACTTGGTTCTTGTAGATAGTAGTGCATTTAATAAGAAAAATATATTTTCATCATTAGATTAAACACAATTTCTGCAAAATACATGATAGAAATTAAAGAGATATTTTAGCTAGCAAAATGAATATATTGATCAACTAAATAAAATGTTGATTGCTAAGTTTTATGGTAAAAATAATTTTTTTCCAGGTTTGACTCAGTAGAAGATGATACCAATAATTACTACCAAGAAAATACTTAAATACTTTAATATCCAACGTCCTTCTATCATTCAGGTTTGTTGTCAAGTTTATTATTTCTTACATATGTTAATGTCACCATATATATAATAGACAAAGTTAAAATTGATCTTCCATTGCATATAGGTTGCTAGTGTAAGTGCAACAGGTTTTTCTTCATCGCGATTACATTAGGGGAGTCCGCGATCGCGTAGAACAAATTTACGGCCAACTGGTTTAATGAACTGTGATCGCATAAATAAGGACGCAATCACTTAGGTATTTGCCAGTGTTGAATCGCGAACGCGTGGGCTAGGCCTCGTTCACGTAAAGGAAATAAAGCGGCAGGGATTTGAAGTGTTTCTCTACGCGGTCGCGTGAAGCCAACCGTGATCGCGTAGGCCTAAGGTAAGTAAGAACCGCGTTCGCGAATGGATTCCCGTGTTCACGTAGAGTTATTTGAGGCGCATGCAATTTTTCTCTTCGCGATCGCGATTGGTTGTCCGCGATCGCAGTGAATGAATACTTGGGCAGATTTTAAGAGACCCAAATCGAGGGTTTAGGCCAAAATTCATAATTTGAACTTGGGAGCTCGGGAATTGGAGATTTTTGGAGAGATTTTCACCTGGGCGTTTGGGTAAGTAATTCCTACTCGGTTTTGATTAATTTCCACAAATCTATGCTTAATTTCATCCTTTAATTTCGAATTTGGGGTGAAAATTGGAAAAAATGGAGTAAAGTTCTTAGGCCGAGTTTTTGAGTTTTGATCGATATTTGGTATCCGATTTGAGTAAATTTGGTATGGTTTGACTCGTGAGTGAACGAGTGTTCGGAATTTGTAACTTTTACCCAATTCCGAGACGTGGGTCCGGGGGACTTTTTGGGCGATTTTCCTAATTTCGCGTATTAGCTTCGAGTTAATTAGTTAGATTTATTTTTTAAAGTTATATTTACATTATGCAATTGAATTGAATAGATTTGGGACATTTGGATTCGGGTACTCGTGGCAAGAACGTGATTTCGAGTTGAGTTGAGCTGTCGAGTTAAGTGGCTTGCCTAACTCTGTGTTGGAGACTTTCTCTTAGGTTTTTTTTGACATAAATTGTTGTGTGGGCACCGTGTACGTGAGGTGACGAGTACGTACACGGGCCATTCTTGCAAAAATCCTGCCTTTCCTTAAAAATTATAAATTGTTTTGTTCTTCTATTACATTGCTTCAATGTGTCTAACTGTTCATCTTAGATTAGGGAATCATGCTTATTTGTTTTCAATTCAAATTGCCTAATTGACACTCTGTGCACCATGTTTAGTTAGTTTTTCCCTGTTTTCCTACCTGTGTTTAGACGAACTGTTAAAAACTGATGTTTATGTGTCATTTACTTAGCATTGCATATTTAAATTGGTGACTACGGACGTATTCTGGGACATCCCTATGTACTGCATATTTAAATTGGGGACTACGGACGTATTCTGGGAGATCCCCCATGTACTGCATATTTTTTGGAACTACGGGACGGTATCCCGAGAGATTCCACCTTGTGATACGTTGTGCTGAGCCAAGGGTTCCATTGTACTGTTTTACTCTAGATTATTCCTTTTAACTGTTTACTATAGGAATTATTTCTTTTCCGTACTATTTAAACTATTTTATTTAGAAATCCAATAGAGCCTTAAACTGACCTCGTCACTACTCGACTGGGGTTGGGCTTGGCACTTACTAGGTACCAAATGTGGTGTACTCATGCCCTTTCCTGCACATGTTTTTCATGTGCAGATCCAGGTACGAGTTGTCATTTCCGTGGCTAGTCGTTGCAGCTATCACCAGGAGACCGTAAGGTATTTCTGCCGTGTCCGCAAGATCCTCCGAGTCACCTTCCATTCCATCTTATAGAGATATTTATTTGTACATTTCTGGATTTATGTAGAGCTATAATAGTATAGAAGCTTGTGACTATGTTGTGACAATCCGGGTCTTGGGGTATATTCGTACATGCTGAGCGGCGTTGTTATACTTATTTAGATTTTTCTCACTTCCTATCTTTAATTTTTATTGCCTTAAATTCAGTTTTATCCGCAATTTAAGCTTACCTAGTTGTAGAGACTAGGTGTCGTCACGATACCTTTCAGAGGGTAAATTGGGTCGTGACAAGTTGGTATTAGAGCGTCTAGGTTCATAGGAGTCACAAGTCACAAGCCGGTATATTAGAGTCTCGCGGATTTATACGGAGACGTCCGTATCTATCTTCGAGAGGCTATGTAACTGTTAAGAATAATCACATTCTTTGGTTTTCCTAGTCGTGCGAGTTATTGACATCAAAAATTCTAAAACTCTATTCTATTATTTCTCACAGATGGTGAGGACCCGTACCGGACAGACTGACGCCAGAGGTAGGGGTAGGGGTAGAGGACGAGCACGCGGTGCAGCTTGAGCACTGACGAGAGCAGTGACAGAGGAGCCCACAACAGCTCCAACTGGAGGGCCGGCACAGGTGGTCCCTATTGCTGCTCCATCCCTCCAGGAGACTTTGGCTCAGTTCATGAGCATATTCAGCACTCTGACTCAGGCTGGGCTACTCCCGATAGCCCCAGCCACATCTCAGGCCGGGGGAGTGGCACAGATTCCAGAGTACATTCCTATACCCTCAGTGGCTCCGGCTCAGCATGATGCTAGGGTAGCTGCTTCTAAGGCAAAGCAACTCAGACTTGAGAGGTAAAAGAAGTACCACCCACCTATTTTCAGCGGACTAGCTTCAGATGACGCTCTGGGTTTTCTTGAGGAGTGTCATCGTATTCTCCGCACTATGGGCATTGTGGAGACGAGTGGGGTTTCTTTCACTGCTTTCCAGCTGAGGGGAGAGACTTATCAGTGGTGGCGTGCCTATGAGCTGAGTAGTCCGGACGAGGCAGCTTCACTCACTTGGGCTCAGTTTTCAGAGATGTTTTTGCTTGAGTATGTTCCTCAGAGCCTCAGGGATTCTTGGCGTGCAGAGTTCGAGTAGTTATGCTAGGGTACTATGACTGTGTCGGAGTATGCAGTCCGTTTCAGTGACTTGGCTCGCCATGCACCGACCTTGGTTCCCACGGTAAGAGAGAGGGTTCAATGATTCATTTAGGGACTCCACCCCGGTATTCGGACCAGTATGGCCAGAGAGTTGGAGATGGATATCACTTACCAGCAGGCAGTGAGTATTGCCCGGAGGATAGAGCGCATGTTTGCTCAGGACAGAGAGGAGAGGGAGACCAAGAGGTCTCGAGAGACTGGTCATTTATTGGGAGCTCGTGCGCAAGTAGCACAGTATGGTAGGGGTTTTGTGAGTCGCCCTGTTCAATCAGCTCTTCCAGCAGCCAGTGGTGTTCCAGCTCCTCCTAGACCTCAGGAGCCTTATTATGCACCACTAGTATCTAGTAATGCCTCCTGCTCGAGGTGCTATTACCGGCCAGCCCAGCAGGCCAGTTCAGAGTCAAACTCAGCCGCAACGTCCTCTGAGGGTTGTTTTGAGTGTGTTGACCCTCACCACATGTTCAGATATTTCCCTAGAGCTAGGAGGGGTGCATCATCTCAGACTTATCAGGCCCCACATGCTCCATCGGGTCCTCCAGCTACTCTTCCAACCCAGCTACTGCCCCACCTTCTTAGATAGCTCGAGATGGAGGTCGGGGAGGTCGAGATCGCCCTAGAGGGGGAGGCCAGGCTAGGTACTATTCTCTTCCAACCCGTTAAAAGGTCGTCGCTTAGGATTCAGTCATCACAGGTATAGTCCCTGTCTGTCATAGGGATGTATCAGTATTATTTGACCCAAGCTCTACATATTCATATGTGTCTTCTTATTTTGCCTCGCATTTGGGGGTAGCTCGGGATTCTTTGAGTTCCCCTGTTTATGTTTCTACTCCCGTGGGAGATTCTCTGATTGTGGACCCTGTATATCGGTCGTGTTTGATTGTTATCAGTGGTTTTGAGACCAGAGCTGATTTTTTATTACTCGGTATGGTAGATTTCAATGTTATCTTGGGCATGGACTGGTTGTCGCCCCACTATGCTATTCTTGAATGTCACGCCAAGACCGTGACGCTGGGTATGCCAAGCTTACCGAGATTAGAGTGGAGAGGTACCTTAGAGTATGCTCCCCGCAGGGTCATTTCTTTTCTTAAGGCTCAACGTATGGTTGAGAAGGGGTGTGAAGGGTATTTGGACTATGTGAGAGATGTTAGTGTTGATACCCCTACAGTTGAGTCAGTCACAGTGGTGAGGGACTTCCCTGATGTTTTTTCCAGCTGATCTTCCGAGTATGCCGCCCGACAGAGATATTGATTTCGACATTGATTTGTTGCCGGGCACTCAACCCATTTCTATCCCTCCCTATCGTATGTTTCCTCCTGAGTTGAAGGAGTTGCTTGATAAGGGCTTCATCAGACCTAGTGTATCACCTTGGGGTGCTCCGGTATTATTTGTGAAGAAAAATGATGGTTCTATGCGTATGTGTATTGATTATTGGTAGGTGAACAAGATTACAGTGAAGAACATGTATCCTTTGCCTCGCATTGATGATTTATTTAACCAGTTACAGGCTTCCAGGTTATTTTCCAAGATTGACTTGCGTTTTGGCTATAATCAGTTGTAGATCCGGGAGCCGGATATTCCGAAGACTGCCTTCAGGACCAGATATGGCCACAATGACTTTCTTATCATGTCATATGGGCTGACCAATGCCCCAACAGCCTTTATGCATTTTATGCACAGTGTGTTCCAGCCTTATCTTGATTCCTTCGTCATTATGTTTATTGATAACATCTTGGTGTATTCTCGATCTCAGGGGGATCATGAGCAACATTTGAGGACTGTGCTTCAGACTTTGATGGCAACTATCCGGTTCATGATCTCGAGTTGGCAACTATTGTTCACGCGGCGTCATTATTTGTACGGTGTTCCATGTGAGACTTTTACGGATCACAGGAGTTTGCAGCACTTGTTCAAGCAGAAGGACCTTAATTTTCGCCAGCGGAGGTGGTTGGAGTTACTAAAGGACTATGACATCACTATATTATACCACCCGGGTAAGGCCAATGTGGTGGCCAACGCCTTGAGTCGCCGGGCAGACAGTTTGGGGAGTTTGGCATATCTTCTGGCAGTTGAGAGGCCCTTAGCTTTGGATGCTCAGTCCTTAGCCAGTCAGTTTGTGAGATTGAATCTTTTAGAGACTTGTCGGGTATTAGCTTGTGTGGTTGCTCGATCTTCTCTTTATGACCACATCAGAGAGCGCCATTATGATGATCCCTACCTTCTGGTTCTTCAGGATAGGGTCCGGCGGGGTGATGCCAGGGACGTGACTATAGGCGATGTTGGTGTGATGAGGATGAAGGGTCATATCTGTGTGCCCAATGTAGATGGGCTTCGGGATTTGATTATGGAGGAGGCCCATAGCTCGCGGTACTCAGTTCATCCGGGTGCCGCGAAGATGTACCAGGACCTGAGACATCACTATTGGTGGAGAAGGATGAAAAAGGACATAGTTAGATTTGTGGTCAAGTGTCTCAACTATTAGCAAGTTAAATATGAGCATCAGAGACCAGGAGGGTTGCTTCAGCAGATTGAGCTTCCAGAGTGGAAGTGGGAACGGATCACCATGGACTTTGTGTTGGACTTCCTCGGACTTTGAGAAAGTTCGATGCTATTTGGGTGATCGTGGATCGGCTGACCAAGTCAGCCCATTACATTCCAGTATTAACTACGTACTCCTCCGAGAGGTTGATTGAGATTTATATCAGGGAGATTGTTCGCCTTTACGGTATTCTAGTATCTATCATTTCAGAAAGAGGTACACAGTTCACTTTACGGTTCTGGAGATCCGTTCAGCAGGAGCTAGGCACCAGGGTAGAGTTGAGCACATACTTTCATCCTCAGACGGACGGGCAGTCCGAGTGCACGATTCTGATTCTTGAGGATATGCTCCGTGCGTGTGGATGGAGTTTGGAGGGTCATGGGACCAATACTTTCCACTTGCAGAGTTTGCTTATAATAACAGTTACCAGTCCAGCATTCATATGGCACCGTATGAGGCTTTGTATGGTAGAAGGTGCCGGTCTTCAGTGGGATGGTTTGAGCTGGGCGAGGCCCGATTGTTGGGTACAAATTTGGTCCAGGATGCCCTGGACAAGGTGGAGGTGATTTAGGAGAGACTTCACACAGCTCAGTCCAAGCAGAAGAGTTATGCGAACCGGAAGGTTCGTGACTTGGCATTTATTGTTGGTGATTAGGTTTTTCTTCAGGTATCGCCTATGAAGGGCATCATGAGGTTCGTGAAGAAGGTTAAGCCGAGTCCGAGATTCATTGGTCCTTTTAAGATATTGTGGCGCGTTGGGGAGGTTGCTTATGAGCTTGCCTTACCTCCCAGCCTAGAAGGAGTTCATCAGGTATTCCACGCCTTTATGCTCCGGAAGAACCACGGTGATCCGACTCATGTATTGGATTTCAGTTCAGTCCAGTTGGACAAGGATTTATCATATGTTGAGGAGCCAGTAGCTATATTGGATAGGAAGGTCAAAAAGCTCAGGTCGAAGACATCAGTAAAGGTTCAGGGGAGGGGTCAGCCGGTCGAGGAAGCAACTTAGGAGACCGAGCAGGATATACGCAGCCAATACCCTCATCGTTTCACAGCATGAGGTATGTATTTATACTCGTTTGAGGACGAATGATTTTCTTAAGAGGGGGAGAATGTAACGACCCGATCAGTCATTTTGAGAGTTAGCGCCCCAATCCACTAATAACTTCTTTCCCCACATTTGTTTCTACTTAAGGAACTTGTCAGAGTGATTAGTCGTGGATTCCGAAGAGTTTTGGGACACATAGTCCCTAAATATGAGTCCAAGCCTTAGAAATTAGACCGTAGTTGGAACCGTGTGAAGATAGGTCTGGAATGGAATTATGTCGACTCCGTTAGCTCTGTTGGGTGATTTCGGGGTTAGGAGCGCGTCCGGAATGTGTTTTCAAGGTATGTAGTAGATTTAGGCTAGAATTGGCGAAAGTTAGAATTTCGGCAATTTCGGTCGATAGGTGAAATTTTGATATCGGGCTCGTAATGGGATTACGGAAGTAGTTGTAGGTTCGTAGTGTCATTTGTGACTTGTGTGTCAAATTTGAGGTCATTCGGACTAGTTTTGATGTGTTTCAGCATCGGTTGAAGATTTTGGAAAAATTCTAAGTTCTTAGGCTTGAATCCATATATACTTCGTGATTTTGGTGTTATGTGATGCAATTTGAAGGCTCGACTATGTTCGAATGAGGTATTAGGATTGGTTGGTGGGTTAGGCTTGAAGTATTTGCTAGTTTGCTGGTGTGAGTGCAGCAAGATTTTCTTCATCGCAATCGCGTGAGGGAGTCCGCGATCGCATAGAACAAATTTGGGGCCAACTGGGTTAATGAATTGCGATCGCATAGATAAGGATGCGACCGCGTAGGTATTGGCCAGTGTTAAATCACGAATGCATGAGCTAGGCCGCGTTCGTGTAGAGGAAATAAGGCGGCAAGGATTTTAAGTGTTTCTCTACGCGGTTGCGTGAAGCCAACTGTGATCGCATAGGCCTGAGGGAAGTAAGAACCGCGTTCGCGAACGGCTTCCCGCGTTCGCGTAGAGTTATCTGAGGCGCGTGCAATTTTTCTCTTTGCGATCGCGACTAGTTGTCCGTGATCGCAATGAAGGAATACCTGGGCAGATTTTAAGAGACCTAAATCAATGGTTTAGGCCAAAATTCATAATTTGAACTTGGGAGCTCTGGAATTGGAGATTTTTGAAGAGATTTTCACCTGGGCATTTTGGGTAAGTAATACCTACTCGGTTTTGATTAATTTCCACGAATCTATGCTTAATTTCATCCTTTAATTTCAAATTTGGGGTGAAATTTTGGGGAAAATGGAGTAAAGTTCTTAGGCAGAATTTTTGAGTTTTGATCGAGATTTTGTAACGACCCGACCGGTCGTTTTGAGTTCTAGCGCGTCATTCAGCGGTTTGAGGACATGAGCAGCTTCATTTCGGGTATTATGACTTGTAGGCATGGTCGGAACTGATTTTCGGGAAGTTCTGAATCGAATTGGAAAGGAAATTTTCTTTTCGGAAGTGTTAAGTTGGAAGAATCGACTAAGATTGGAATTTTGAGTAAACGACCTCCGAATCAGGATTTGAAGATTTCAGTAGGTTTGTATGATGATTTCGGACTTGGGCGCATGTTCGGATCGGTCTTTGGATAACCCGAGAGCGTTTCAACGTATATTAGGGAAGTCAGCATTTTAGAAGAAATTTCATAAGTCTGGGTTGAAGTGCATTTTGGTGATATTGATGTCTGTTTGGGATTCCGAGTCTGGAAATAGCTCCGTATGGTGATTCTGGAGTTGGGAGCGCGATCAGAAGTGAATTTGGATGTCCGTAGGTTATTTTGAGGTCATTTGGCTAAAGATAGAAATTTGAAGGTTTTGAGAAATCCGACCGGAAGTGGGAAATTTTGATATCGGGGTCGGAATTTGATTCCCAAAGTTGGAGCAGGTCCATAATGTTGAATGTGACTTGTGTACAAAATTTGGGGTCAATCAGACATGATTTGATAGACTTCGGCATCAGATGCAGAAGTTAGAAATTTCAAGTTCATAAGGCTTGAATTGGGGAACGATTCATTGTTTCGATGTTATTTGATGTGATTTAAGGCCTCGAGCAAGTCCGCATTATGTTTTGGAACAGGTTCGTGTAACTGGACGGGGTCTCGGGGGCCTCAGGTGGATTCCGGGTGGTTAACCGATCAAATTTGAAGTTGGAGAAAAAGCTGAGGTTGTTGTCATCTGGTGTGACCGCACCTGTGAGTCTTTTACCGTAGGTGAGAGGTTGTGCTGGCTTGGCTAGGAGCGCAGGTGCGATGAAATTTCCGCACCTGCGAAGGCGTAGATGCGGACAATGGGGCGTATGTGCGGATCCGGCTGGAGGAGAAAGAAGTCGTAGGTGCGGGCTCTTGGGCGCACCTGCGGGAGCGCAGGTGCGAGATGTGGACTGCGGGTGCGGAAATGGTCCTGGGCAGATTGTTTTAAAATCGGGAATTTGGCCATTTCCTTTCATTTTTCTCTTGGTTGGGCGATTTGTGGAGAGCTTTAAGTGGGGATTTTCGTCATCTATGTCAAGGTAAGTCATTTCAACTCATTTCAAGTTAAATACATGGTTTAGGTACGGATTTAAGTGTGGGGATTTGTGGAAATTATGGGATATGGAAGAAGACCTAGAATTTGGTATTTTGGACTTTTACCATGAATTTGAGTCTGGAAATTAGAGTAAATTATGTATGTGAGTTAGTAAAGCTGTGGGTAGAATTTATCTTCGAGAAATTTTGGAGTCCGGGCACGTGGGCTCGAGGGCATTTTGGTCAACTTCCCGAGCGGAGTTGGGAATTTATATGATTTGAATTCTTATAAGTATTAGAGTGAATTTGCATGTTACGATGGAATTCTTGTGCTATCTCATATTGGCATGTTAGGTGCAGTAAACATTATGTAATTGGGGGTAAGAATCGAGGTTTCGGTTCGGTGTTAATAAGGATGTCACGAGCTCGGATGAGCAAGAAAAAGGGATTTGAAAGTTCAGAGTAAGTTGGTGTTGTCTTCAGTGTAACCTAAGATCGGTGTTTGGTGAAAGAGGCTTTATATCCTGGTTATGGGCTCTTGATTTGTTTTACAGCATTAGTAGGGTCGATGGTATGGATGTGCAGACTTGTTACCTTGTGTGGTAGGGCGTGGGAGCATGACCACGGGAAGATTGTATACGTGTGACTTGTAGTCACCTGATTGATTGAAGATTGAGACCAAGTATAAGGAACTATAATGTTTCTTATTTGAGAATTTATGCCTGCAAGGCGTTCAGTTCATCTTTGTTGAGGATTGTGGGGTGTTTTCCCGACCATGATGGTGGTTCTTGCATGTTATGAGAAGAAGTGGGTTATTATGGACCCAGATGAGGCTATTAGTCTAATGCAGTGCGAGCAGAATCGTCTTGGGGGTTGTGACTGGATTCGAATATAGTTGTGGGATCCATGTGAATCAAGTATGTTCATTTCAGTATGGCGCTTCTCAAGGAAGGGTGTTGGAATATCAGATGTTGTTCCGTCTTCGTCCAATTCATGTAATGTTATGATTGTGCCGTGTGAGTTGTGAAACGACTTGATAATCTCTTATGTGCAGAGATGCAGCGTAGTGATTGCATTATGAGAGCAGAATAGCTCTTGGGATTCAGAATAAGTATGTCGCACCCCAGTTGTGCTCGAGTTTTGCAGCATATGGCTCTATCAGTCTCCCTAGGATGGTATTATGCACTTAGCGTGCTTGTGATCGATATTCAGTATTTTGTGATAGTGAGCAATTCAGCTCCGTGTACATCTCCTTATGTGAATTTCATGTGTGGATCGGGTGGCACGCCGCCACAGGTACGTTATTTTGATCGGGTTGCACGCCGCAACGGTATGATATCGAGTACGGTTCCCTATAATTATTTTCTTGTGTTTACTTTCTATTTTTTTGGAGAAAGTTCATACGGGTCGCGTGGGTCGAGTAATCCCTTCCTGAGTCATTTCCTTATGTATCATGTTCGAGTTGTGGCCTATTGGTGCATTGGGGCATCGTGTGAGACTGTTGGTCATGTCTGGGATGATTTGTTGTCTGAGCAGTTCATACTAGGTGGGACGAGACTATTGGATCAGGGATCAATGCGATAAGATTTTGTGAAGTATAGTAAAGGACAAATACCAGTATTTGGTTAGTAATGAAGTGATGATTTTAGTCAAAAAAGAGAGGTTCAATGTTTGGTTGACTTTGCAGTTGGTTAGAAATTTCTACGCATCTCCTCCGTGGTGGTGGTATCGTCAGCATTATAGCGGGATATATATATATATATATATATATATATATATATATATATATATATATATATATATATATCAGAAGGTGCATTGGGAACATCAGATTCATGGAATTTTGGCTATTAAGGTTCAGGGAATGTCATTATGGTTAGATGATGAATTATGCGGTGCATGGTGCTAATTCAGCAAAGGTATGCAGTCATGTTCTGGTACCTCGTGTGGTAGTTGATACGGTGTTCATATATTAGAAACAGTCCTGACAGAGGATTTCAGGTGTTGGGACTGGGTTTCGAGCTTATTGTATGGATAAAAGAGGATATCTTCAGATTTGATCAGGCTAATGTGCTCAACTGGGTTGTGGTAGCACGGGCAGGTGCAAGAGGTGTTAAATAGTGATTTCAGATAACTCCAGGGCAGTTCTTAGCACGTTCGAGGACGAACGTATGTTTAAGTGGGAGAGAATGTAACGACTCGACCGGTTGTTTTGAGATCTAGCGCGTCATTCAGCGGTTTGAGAACATGAGCAGCTTCATTTCGGGTATTATGACTTGTAGGCATGGTCGGAACTGAATTTCGGGAAGTTCGGAATCGAATTGGAAAGAAAATTTTCTTTTCGGATCTTAAGTTGGAAGAATCGACTAAGATTGGAATTTTGAGTAAACGACCTCCGAATCAGAATTTGAAGGTTCCAGCAGGTTCGTATGATGATTTCGGACTTGGGCGCATGTTCTGATCGGGCTTTGAGTAACCCGGGAGCGTTTGGGCGTATATAATGGAAGTCAACATTTTAGAAGAAATTTCATAAGTCTGGGTTGAAGTGCATTTCAGTTATATTGATGTCTGTTTGGAATTCCGAGTATGGGAATAGATCCGTATGGTGATTCTGAAGTTGGGAGCGCGATCGGAAGTGAATTTGGATGTCCGTAGGTTATTTTGAGGTCATTTGGCTAAAGATAGAAATTGAAGGTTTTGAGAAATCCGACCGGAAGTGGAAATTTTGATATCGGGGTTGGAATGCGATTCCGAAAGTTGGAGCAGGTCTGTAATGTTGAATGTGACTTGTGTGCAAAATTTGGGGTCAATCGGACGTGATTTGATAGGTTTCGGCATCGGATGTAGAAGTTGGAAATTTCAAGTTTCATAAGGCTTGAATTGGAGAACGATTCGTTGTTTAAATGTTATTTGATGTGATTTGAGGCCTCGAGCAAGTCCGCATTATGTTTTGGAATAGGTTGGTGTAATTAGACAGGGCCCCGGGGGCCTCGGGTGGATTCCGGGTGGTTAACGGATCAAATTTGAAGTTGGAGAAAAGCTGAGGTTGCTTTCATCTGGTGTGACCGCACCTGCGAGGCTTTGGCCGCAGGTGTGGAGCCGTAGGTGCGGCTTTGGCGCCGCATGTGCGAGGTTGTGCTAGCTTGGCTGGGAGCGCAGGTGCGATGAAATTTCCACACCAGCGAAGGCGTAGATGCGGACAATGGGGCGCATGTGCGGATCCGGCTGGAGGAGAAGGAAGTCGTAGGTGCGGGCTCTTGGGCACACTTGCGGGAGCGCAGGTGCGAGATGTGGACTCCGGGTGCGGAAATGGTCCTGGGCAGATTGTTTTAAAATCGGGAATTTGGACATTTCCTTTCATTTTTCTCTTGGTTGGGCGATTTGTGGAGAGCTTCAAGTGGGGATTTTCGTCATCTATGTCAAGGTAAGTCATTTAAACTCGTTTCAAGTTAAATACATGGTTTAGGTACGGATTTAAGTGTGGGGATTTGTGGAAATTATGGGATATGGAAGAAGACCTAGAATTTGGTATTTTGGACTTTTACCATGAATTTGAGTCTGGAAATTAGAGTAAATTATGTATGTGAGTTAGTAAAGCTATGGGTAAAATTTATCTTCGAGAAACTTCGGAGTCCGGGCATGTGAGCCCAAGGGCATTTTGGTCAACCTCCCGAGCGGAGGTGGAAAAACTAACCACCTTATCAAGAACTGTCCTCAATGGGAATTGGAATGGAAAAAAGAGAGATATGAAAGAAGGAACAGGAAGAAGGAACTGGTCCAACCCAAGAAAACCACAACAAAAGCTATGGTTGCTCCTTGGGGGGAAAGTTCAGATGAAGAATCAGAAGATGGTGAGACTGAAGATCAGGCGCTCATGGAAATTGGAGAATCAGATGAGGAATAACATGAAGAACTAGAGGTAAGTATCTCCCATCTTAAAAACAAAATAAAGTTCCTATCTAAAGAAAAACTCTCTGAGTTGCTACTTGATTTCATGGATGATTCTGAAGAAACAACCAAAGATAAGGATCATATTTCTAAAGAATGTGCAATGCTAAAAGCAAAATGCATGAACCTGGAAATAAGAGTAAGTGAATCTGAAAAGAAAAACATTGTCCTGTTGAACCAGGTTCATCCACTTGAAACTGAGATTCTAGAACTAAAATCTGAAAACTTAAAGCTGAAGCTAGGATCCAGTAAAAGTTTGTTGATCATTCTCATATCATGTTAGAAGAAAATATGGGAAAACTAAAAGACAAGATGTATGCCAAGGATGAACAAATAAGAACTCTTAAAGAAGAACTTAGCAAAGTCAAACATGAACTAGATCGAACTTGTAAATGGAATAAATCATCGGATGCCTTAACATGGCTTCAAGAGAATCACAGTAGCAACCGGAGAGGGCTTGGATTTGGGAGTCAATTTCCCAAGTGGGATCCCAAAAGCAAGTATTCACTCTTCCTGAAAATAAAATCTGCACCCACTGTGGTAAGACTGACCACTACAAAATTGAGTGTACTGCAAAAGAGCATGCCAGTCGAAAAAATGAGAAGTTTGTTAAAAAGAAAAATTGGCTACCAAATTGGGCCATAAAAAATGTAATTCATCAATTCTCTCATAGAAAAGGACCCAAACTAGTTTGGGTTGTTAAAAGTAACCCCTGATTTCCTTTTGTAGGTACAAGTGAGAGGAAGCAACCAAATTTGGTTTTTGGATAGTGGCTGCTCAAAGCGTATGACAGGGAACAAGGAACAGTTCCTTTCACTTGAAAACCTCAAAGGAGGAGGCAAAGTAGGTAAGGATGACACACATTCCATCAAACATGTGTACTTGATAGATGGCTTGAAATACAGCCTGATCAGTGTGTCAGAATTGTGTGACAGAGGTAACCTGGTTGCTTTCACTTCCACAAAATGTTTTGTGATTAACTTGCTTACTGACAAGATTGTTTTGCAGGGAAAGAGAATGAATAATATCTATGTCATAGACTTGTCCACACTGTCTGAAAATGAACTCACTTGCTTGAGTGTTTTGGACAATGATCCCCTCCTTTGGCACAAACGACTTGGACATGCAAGTCTAAATCAGCTTAACAAATTAGTCTCTAAGGACTTAGTGGTGGGACTCCCTAATATTAAGTTCAAGGAAGACAAATTTTGTGAAGCATGTGCAA
>ML267031.1:0-24426 GCA_005239495.1 Nicotiana undulata | reverse complement strand
GAGAGTTCTTGAGAAAGGAAGTGGTCCTTACATCAAAGTGATTTTCAAGGTCTCTCAGGCCTGACAGTTCGAGTAATCCCCTTCTTCCCCATTCTAGCAGGTAAGGGTTCCCAACCCTTTTTTTTCTTTCCATTGATTTTCTGATTTTTAAACAAAGGGAGGGTTGGCCTGGATTGATTCTTAAAAATATTAGCTAAGACCTTGCATGCATGTTTAGTAATGGTGTTAATCTAGTAAGAGGGAGTGGGTTGGGGTAAACTTCACAAAGATAGAGTTGGTAATCTAATGGATTCACATAGTGTTTGACAAAATGANGTGCTAAAAGGATAATGAATCCAAGCGTATGAGTGTATATGCTAAAGGCTATGTAAAGAAGCTGTATTCTTATTGCTGAAATTTTCTGTGATTGAACTGTGATTGTAATTGTCAGGTGGGATAGGGTTGCGTGCCGAAACAGGGGAGATAAGGGTGATATGTAAGAAGTGATAAGGGTGTGATTATAATTGTCAGGTGGGATCGGGTTGCGCGCCGCAACATGGGAGATAATGGTGATATGTAAGAAGTGATAAGGGTGTGATTATAATTGTCAGGTGGGATCGGGTTGCGCGCCGCAACATGGGAGATAATGGTGATATGTAAGAAGTGATAAGGGTGNAAGTGAAAATTATGGAACTTCCATTGTATATCTTTCTATGTCTTGTGCAGTAATTGTGTGACTCTCTGTCTGTCTCTTGCCTGTGCATTATTGAGTTTACTTAGAGTAAAGTTTGTTCATGCATACCAGTACAATTCAAATGTACTGACGTCCCTTTTGCCGGGGGCGCTACATTCTTGTGATGATTCTAGGTGGTTCTATAGCAGGTACTTCAGCACACCGACAGTAGTGCCTCCTCTTCGTCCTATCAGCTATTTGGTGAGCCCCTCTCCTCTCGGGGCCCAGTGTGGTTCATGCCACCTTTCCTCCCGGATTCTTATTTTGGTACTTGTGTAAGGTATAGCTGGAGCCTTGTTACCGACAAGTATTGTATAACTCCGTCGTACTCTTAGAGGCTCAGTAGACAGGAATTATGGGTTATGTACTTATGTATTTTGGGCAGTATGACTTGTAGACCACGTCAAGTAGACTGTGTGTTCTGTATATTTGTAAGTATTGTATCACTTGTTGGAAACGACAGACTTCTTTGGTTTAATTTCAGATTGTAAGCATGCGTCTTAATTATAAATAAATGATGCATAACGGAAACGTCGGGGTAATACGTGGGAGGAAAAAAGGAATCCTGGTCCGCTTGACTGGGACTACCCGGTCGAGTTCCGGTCGTGTCCCTTGGTTTTGGGGCGTGACAGGCCATATCAACTGAAACAGTGAGGCTAAAATCATCATCATATATCGGATAGGCCATCTCACCCTAGGACATTCTCCTGCCGATTCATAGATATTTTAGGTCACTTTTATCATTTCCCATATTTTGATTCCCATCACACATTATTTCATTCTTTGTCTCATCTATCATATCATTAGAATCTCTTGATTCGTATTTCATGTCAATCCAATCCTTTAATTCATATTTCATAACAACCCAATCCATTGATTCATGTTTCATATCAATTCAACCTCTCACATTTACCACACCCATCACATAGGAGGGTCGCACACATAATAAAGGAGGGAACATGATGATCACAATTTATACACTCAAATAGTATAACAACATGGTAGTACATGGACTAGCATAGAAGCAAGAATTTCTCAAGTAGGCATATAGAACAAGTAAATCTCATAGATAATCAACAAGAGAATTGTACCCAGAAAGTGAACACAACGGGTTTATCCTATGAAAATTAGAGTTAGCCATACATACCTCGAATTGGGATTTTTCCTTAATGTCTATCTCAAATCACCGGACCTTCTAGAACCTTCAATCTAATTCACAATGTGACACATTTAAACTTAGAATTAGGAATCATGAACATGTCTTGAACTCATTTGGGCATTTTATCAAACTCTATGTGTTCCTTTAGATTTCATAACCCCTTTTTAGTGGAAGATTACTCCAACTTACTTCCCTTTACTAGATTATGGTAAATCAATTACATGCATGCAAAACTCTTAACTCCCATCTTCAAGAACTAACCCATGTGTGTTTCATTTCAACTAGAATCTGAGAATTAAGGGTAATGGGGTGGAAGCCTACCTCTTATGGTGAAGAAGATGACATCTTACTCGATCGATTCCAGGTCCGAGTGACGATGGAGAATCAAATTGGTGAAGGTGGGGACTTTCTCTCTCAAGAACTCACTCTTGCTTCTCTCTAATTTACCAGACTATAGTTAAAAATGAAGGGGGTGGGTGTTTTATTAGGCTGGGGGTCGGGTTTTAAAATTAGAAAATGAGAATCCCCGATGCAGGTTTGCGGTCCGGAATGCAATCGCATTCCAATTACGCAGTCTGCAAACCTGCCGCATAATTGGCCCTCAGCTGGGCCAAAAAGAGAAGCAGACTGCCCAAGTATGCGGTAACTATGATGTCCGCATACCTGTTATGCGATCTTATAGTGCACTGCATAACTCCCTTTGCAAAACTCAAGATCAAGAATGCGACAACTATGCGGCCCGCATTCATGATATGTGATCGCATTTTGGGCCGCATAGCTGTCCTCAAAATGGATAGCATACTGTCCAACTATGTGACCACTATGCGGTCCGCATACCTAATCTGCGATCGCATAGTGGACCGCAGATCCACACAAATCTCCTGGGGTACTTTTCACTCCAAAATGATTCGATTTAAGAATTCATACAGTTATATCAACATGGGGACCTATCCGGGCATCATTTTTAGTTAAATTTTTTACGGGTCTTTACATACTTCCCCACTTAAAATCATTCTTCCTCGAATGAGGATCGGGGAATCACTTGGGTATGAAAACAAAAAATGCCAACCCCCAAATTTTCGCTAACTCCGATATTTTCTAAATTTTTTGCCAGAGTTTCCCTTATAAATAGGCCTATCCACCTGTCAGAGGGCCCCCGAAACACATTTCAACAAGTTCCACATACTTTCAGTTACTTCACAAGTTGCACATAGTTCAGTTAACACAATCGGATTGCACATAATTCAGTTACTTCAATGAGTTGCACATAATTCAACTAACACAATACATACAAATATGGCACAAGGTTGAGAAGTGAAAAGAGAAGGGGGGGTTAGGGGAGTGGGTTGGCCTTGCACAACATACAACACAAAATGCAATTACTTATAGATGGAAACTTTCATAAACAACTACCTAACTTACTAAAAAAAATGGGGGTATTTCTCTTTCATAGAGTATTCCGCTTCCCATGTGGCTTCCTCGACTCTTTGATTTCGCCATAACACTTTAACCGAAGCAATCTCCTTGTTACTCAACTTACGAATCTTCCTATCAAGGATAGCAACTGGAACTTCTTCATATGACAATTCTTTATCAACTTCAACGGTCTCAACCGGCATGATGACAGATGGATCTCCAATCACCTTCTTTAACATGGACACATGAAACATCGGGCGCACTAAGGACATTTCGGGGGGCAACTCCAGCCTATATGCCACCTGTCCTATTCTCTGAGCGATCCTATACGGCCCGACATACCTTGGGCTCAATTTCCCCTTCTTTCCAAACCGCCTGACCCCCTTCATGAGAGATACCTTCAAGAATACCAATCATCTACTTGGAACTCCAAATCGCTGCGACGAACGACCGAATAAGATTTCTGATGGCTGAGAAATTTTCAACTATTCCTTTATGATTCTAACCTTCTCCATAGCTTGATGCACAAGATTCGGTCCTAACAGTTCCGCCTCTACAACCTCGAACCATCCAATCAGAGACCTACACCTTCTTCCGTATAATGCCTCAAATGGGGCTATCTGAATACTAGCATGGAAACTGTTGTTGTAAGAAAATTCTATAAGTGGCAAATGATCATCCCAGCTACCCTTAAAATCAAGCACACACGCTAGTAACATGTCGTCAAGCGTCTGAATAGTCCACTCTGCTTGCCCGTCCGTCTGCGAGTGGAAGGCTGTGGTGACATTTACCTGCGTACCCAAACCTTGCTGAAATTTCTTCCAAAAGTTGGCTGTGAATTGGGCCCCTCGATTCGAGATAATAGAAACTGGAGTGCCATGGAGCCTGACTATTTCTTTGATAAACAACTGAGCATATTGTTCTGCAGTGTTGGTGGACTTGACTAGCAAGAAATGTGCTGACTTCGTGAGCCGATCCACTATTACCCAAATTGAGTCAAACTTACGCGGAGTGCGGGGTAACCCTACCACAAAATCCATATTGATCATCTCCCATTTCCACATTGGGATTTCTATAAGCTGCGCCAACCCACCGGGCCTCTGATGCTCGTCCTTCACTTGCTGACAGTTCAGACACCTATCCACAAAGTCCGGCACACTCCTCTTCATCCCATTCCACCAATAAACCTCCTTGAGACCGTGGTACATTTTCGTAGAACCTGGGTGTACGGAATATCTAGAATTGTGAGCCTCTGCCATTATCCTCTCCCGAAGATCCTCCACATCCGGAACACATAGTCTCCCTTGACACTGCAAGACACTGTCACCATTGCCGAGTGAAAAAGCTGTGGCCTTGTGACTTAGAATTGCCTCTCTTAACCGCGCCAATGTTGGATCATTGAATTGCTTTTCCTTGACTTTCGCCAAAAGCGAAGATTCTGCTCCATTATGCACCACAATACCACCTTCGTCTGAGGCCGAAAGACAAACCCCCAGACTGGCCAATTGGTAAACCTCTCGAGCTAAAGTCCTCTGACCTGGTTCTAAATGAGCCAAACTACCCGTGGATTTCCGACTGAGAGCGTATACCACCATATTTGCCTTCCCTGGATGATACAAGATATTCATATCATAATCCTTGAGCAATTCCAACCACCTCCTCTACCTGAAGTTTAATTCCTTTTGTTTGAATAAATACAAAACTCTCTTGTGGTCTGTGAACACGTCCACATGGACCCCATAAAGATAATGCCGCCAGATTTTCAATGCAAAAGCAATTGTTGCGAGCTCCAAATCGTGCGTCAAATAATTCTTTTCGTGATTTTTGAGATGCCTTGAAGCATACGCTATAACCTTACCAAATTGCATCAACACACTCCCCAAACCAACCCTTGAAGCATCACAGTAAACCACAAACCCTTCTGTACCTTCTGGCAAGGTCAACACCGGCGCCGAAGTCAATCTCGATTTCAATTCCTGGAAACTCTTTTCACAAGCATCGGACCACTATAACTTAACCGCTTTCTACGTCAGATTAGTCAATGGGGAGGCGAGAGTAGAGAATCCTTCCACGAACCTTCGGCAATATCCAGCTAGACCCAAGAAACTGCGAATCTCTGTCGGGGTCATTGGTCTAGGCCAATCCTTCACTGCTGCGATCTTTTGGGGGTCAACACGAATCCCTTCCCTAAAGACAACATGACCCAAAAAGGTAACTGATTCTAGCCAAAACTCGCATTTTGAGAACTTTGCATACAACTGCTACTGATGAAGAGTCTGCATAACTGCTCTGAGGTGATTAGCATGATCTTCCTGACTTCGCGAATAAACAAGGATATCGTCGATGAAAACTATCACGAAAGAGTCGAGAAACGGCTTGAAGACCCGATTCATAAGGTCCATGAAAGCTGCTGGGGCTTTGGTTACCCCAAAAGACATTACCAAGAATTCGAAGTGCCCATATCGAGTTCTGAAGGCGGTCTTAGGAATATCCTGCTCCCTAATCTTTAGTTGGTGATACCCGGACCATAAATCAATCTTCGAGAAGAACCTAGCACCTTGCAATTGGTCGAACCAATCATCTATCCGAGGCAACATGTATTTGTTTTTTATGGTGACCTTGTTGAGATGCCGATAATCAATACACATTCGCATAGACCCATCTTTCTTTTTGACAAAAAGGACCGGTGCGCCCCAAGGCGACACACTTGGCCGAATGAAACCCTTTTCTAGGAGATCTTCAACTGCTCCTTTAACTCTCTCAATTCTACTGGCGCCATCCTGTAGGGTGGAATTGATATTGGATGCGTATCTGGCAATACATCAATCTCGAAAACGATCTCTCTATCTGGTGGAATCCCCGGAAGCTCATCCGGAAAAACATCAAGAAATTCATTCACAACAGGCACGGACTCGGGAGCAGGCACCTCCGAAGTGGTGTCCGCAACCCAGACCAAATGGTAGATGCACCCTTTTCTGATCATCTTTGAGGCCTTAAGGTAAGAAATAAACCTACCTCTTGCACGATATTATTCCCCTCCCACTCAATAACTGGTTCATCAGGAAACTCAAGCCTCAGAATTCTGGTTCGACAGTCGAGTTTAGCAAAGCACAAATAGAGCCAATCCATCCCCATAATTACATCAAAATATACCGTTCCTAGATCAATAAGATCGGTCGTGGTATCCCGACCACGCACCGAGAAAACATAATTCCTATAGACTCTCGCGGTCGTATTAAATTCACCAACCGGAGTCGACACTGAGAACGGCTCATGGAGCTGTTCTGGTTCTATCCCAAAACTTGAAGCAATAAAAGGAGTAACATATGATAAGGAAGACCCGGGATCAATAAGAGCATACACATCATGAGTTTGAACAGTCAGAATACATGTAACAACATCTGGAGAAGCCTCCGCACTCTAACGACCACTCAGGGCATAGAACCGACTGGGTCCTCCCCGACCCCGTGCACCACCCCTAGCTGCACCTCGCCCTGCTGGTGCTGGATGGCCTCAGGCTGGAGGGCCTGCTGAGGATGTAGCAGCTGATGAACTGGATGGCTGGGCGACACCCCAACCTGCCCTCTAGCTGGATGAAGGAAAGTCTCTCTGAGTGTGACCCCTCACCCCACACCCATAACATACTGGCCGATCCAAATAACAGGGCCCAGAATGAAACCTCTCATACTTGAGGCATATGGCCCTATACTGCTGCTGGAATCTAACACCTGAACGACCCGGCTGATGGAACCCCCTGCTACCTGAACTGGCCCCAAAATAACCTCCCTGCTGATAATGATGATGACGAACTAGTGGGGGGGGGGCACTAGCTGAAGACTGGGCATATGACTGGGATGGCCCTGATGACCCTTTCTCAAGGACTGGTCTCCCACCTCCAAATGAACCTCCAGGGTTGCCCGCTGACCAGGCCCTACTACTACCTTCTCGCTCCATCCTTAACTTCAATTTCCGAGCCTCTGTAGCCTGGGAGAATCCCACAATCTTCCCATAGTTCATATCTGAATGTAAAGAAGCTGTAGCAGCTTCATTGACAACCAAGGGACAAAGGCCCTGTACAAACCGACGAACTCTAGCCTCCATAGTCGGCACCATGTGGATAACATACTTGGACAGACGCACAAACTCCATATGGTACTCCCACACACTCCTATTACCCTGTTTGAGGACCTCGAAGTCTGTAGCACAGGATGCCCTAATCCGGCAGGCAGGAAATGATCCATGAAAGCATCCGCAAACTCACCCCATCTCACCTGAGGGCTCCCCTCCTCACGGGAATCCTCCCACATCTCGAACCAAGAGTATGCCGCTCTCTTCCAGCGATAGGAGTCCAACTCTACCCCCTCTGTCTCAGTAGCCCTCATAACTCGGAGGGTCTTGTACATCTCGTCGATAAAATCCTGAGGATCAGCCTCTAGGTCAGTATCTGTGAACTCTGGAGGGGCTAACTGAAGAAACCGGTTGACCCTGGAACCTGAAGAATCCCCTTGTCCACTAGAGGATGCGGGGGCAATATTTGATTTCTGGGCCTGAGAGGCCACAAACTGCGTCAACATCTGAATAGCTCCCTAGAGGTCCCCATCAGAAATACCAGGACCGGAAACTGGGGTTGGAGGAGGATCAGGAATATCAGCGGGAGGGATCGTAGCACCCTCCGCTGGAGCAGGAATTGGAATAGTCTGGCCAGGAACGGAAGAGTCATGCTGATCCATGGTCGGGGGATTATCCTTACCCGCACCAACAGATTGAGAATTTATGGCCACACTTGGGGTGGCATCAGCCTCTAGGCCGAGCCGAGCTTTCTTCCTGGGTGCCATTTACTGAAATTCGAAAAAATGCACGAGTTAGAGAGAAGCAACCTCACCTTTCACTCCATCGCACGATGCAGAATAATAATGAAGAGTAGTATTCCTAAATGTCCATGAAGCCCCCTAATTATAGATGTGGTCGACAACACACCGATAAGAAGAGCTCAACTAGACATGGCTCCGAGACAACCTAGGACACTTTTAAAACCTTAGGCTCTGGTACCAAGTTTGTCACGCCCCAAAATTGAGGGACGGGACCGGCGCCTAACCGAATGAACCCGGTCAAGCGAACCTGATTTGCCTTTCCTACCCAACGCTTTTCCCCGTGGTTATAACATACATTACTTATATAAAATAGCAAGAGACAATCAAAATGTGTATTCACAACATAAAGTCAATTTTTTTCTCTTTTAACATCAGATCTTCCCAAAACATACATACTACATACAACATTCCCGATACGGGACCACGATTATGAGTAAGTACAACAACTTCCCAAAATATATTTACAACCTACATAATGTCTACGGAGCCTCTAAGAGTACGGAGAAGTATACATGGACTTGCCGGCAACAATGCCCCGACTATACCTCAAGAGAAACAACATATACAAAAGAAGTCAACATGGACTACACACGGCCCCGAGAGGAAGTGGCGCTCACCAGAAATGCTGAAGGAACGGAGGGAAGGCACCACTATCGGCGATCAACGCAACCTGCTACAGAACCACGTACATCCATTTAAAAGATGTAGCACCCCCGACAAAAGGGACGTTAGTACCATTGAATAGTACTAGTACGTATGAACAAAACTATTCTAGATAGGATAAACATCAACAGTCAAAGACACAAATAGAGACATCATACAACAATACACCGAAGCAAGGGAAAACACAACCAAGAATTTCCACATCCCTCATCCCGTTTTGCCATATTTTGGTTAATGTTCTTTTAAGTTCATCTTGTTATTATTATTACAGATCCACTGTGTCATTGTCACACGAAGTCCAATCTCTACCCGATCGGCTAATCCATCCTAGGTGAGGCCCGTATAATCATCACATCTCATATCACCACCGTGGCATGTTCACACGGAGTCCGATCTCTGCCCGATCGGCTAGACCATCACAACTGAAATGGTAAGGCTAAAATCATCATCATATCACATACGTAATGAAGGAAGTACACGAAGGACTCTGCGGAAACCATGCAGGAGCAAGATCCTTAGTTATAACCCTAATCAGAGCAGGGTACTATTGGCCCAAAATGGAAGAAGAGGCTGAGAATTTCGTAGCTAAATGCGACAAATGCCAACGATATGCTAACAACATGCATCAACCAATAGAGTTACTTCACCTAGTGGTATCTCCATGGCCATTCATGAAATGTGGCATGGACATAGTGGGACCCCTTCCCCCAGCTAAAGGAAAGGTACGGTTCTTACTCGTATTAACTAATTATTTCACGAAGTAGGTCGAGGCAGACGCTTTTAAACAGGTGCGAGAAAAAGAAGTGAAAAGCTTCACATGGCGACACATAATATGTCGCTTTGGAATACCGAAGGAGATCGTATGTGACAATGGCTCGCAATTCATAGGCTCACAAATCACAGAATTCTTCGAAAGTTGGCAAATCAAACGAATCACTTCATCACCATATCACCCTGTGGCTAATGGGCAAGCTGAGTCAACAAACAAAGTCATCGTCAATAACCTAAAGAAACGATTGGAAAAAGCCAAGGGAAACTGGCCCGATGAGCTACTGGCAGTGTTATGGGCTTACAGAACTACAACAAAAACAGCCACGGGAGAGACTCCATTCGCGCTTGTTTACGGTTCAGAAGCTTTAATACCGGTGGAGATTGGGGAACCAAGCACAAGGTTCACAATAGCAACGGAAGAAACAAACGACGACGAGTTGAGGACAAATATGGATTTGCTCGAGCAAAGAAGAGAAGCTGCACTAATACGTATGGCAGCCCAAAACAAATTATAGAGCGATATTACAACAGAAAAGCTCACCTTAGATATTTCAAAATTAGGGACTTCGTTCTCAAAAAAGTCTTTCAATCAACGAAGGAAGCTAGTGCAGGAAAGCTAAATCCAAATTGGGAAGGTCCTTAATAAGTCCGTGGCATCGCTGGAAAATGTGCTTATGAGCTGGAGGCTATGGACGACATAATCTTACCAACCAGTTGAAATGCTGTTCATTTGAAGAAGTACTACTTCTGAGTAAAAGGAATGCCCCCAGTCATGTATCATTACGTTCGGTTTTACTTTTGTACAGTTAAAATTGTACTAACCATTTTAGATGATAGGCAAAAAGCTAACCCATCACCGGATGATGATATTAGACCTGCACGGACACGAGGAAGTAACTGAATTCTCGGTCTAGGGTTACAACTTTCTGATGGACGTTTTTAAGGGTTAAGTAGTCATCATCTAATACTATATACCTTCGAGTTCCGTATGTTTTTCCTTTTCGGGAAAAGGACCACGAGGAAGGAATAGTCAAGTGCTTGAGATTTCATTCTTCAAAGCTCAAACACTTGGGGGACTATACAGTATGGAAGGCAAAGAAGAAGCAAAGAAGACTATCAAAAAGTCAAAGCTCGAGCCTAAAGATCCATCTTCCTAGAAAGTCAAGTACTACGAGCAAAATCAAAGAGCCAAAGACAAAAACACAAAGCCTGATTCAAAACCTTCGAAAAACATATTCGTAAATGTAAACGAACGTTTCAAAAAACATATTCGTAAATGTAAACGAATGTTCAGGTTAAAGGCAGAATATTAGTTACGGGTAAAAATGCACATCTTTGTACTTATTCAAAAACTGTTGTAAATGAAAATAGTTACGGATGAAAGATCATTATCCCTGTACGTATTCAGAAAACTGTTGTGAATGAAAACAGTTACAGATGAAAAAGCATTACCCTTGTATTCGTTTAAAAACTGTTATCAATAAAAACAATTATGGGTAAAAATTCATGCCCTTATAATTAAAAATTGTTATAAACAAAAACAATTATTCCCTTGTACTTTCGAAAAAACCGTTGCAAAATAAAAACAGTTACGAGTATAAGTTCATATCAAATCTGTTGAAAGTAAAAACAGTTACAAAATAAGTTATGGACGATACACAAACACATGTGAAATGTTATGAAAGTTCGAAACAATACAAAAACTTTCTTTAAAACATTGTTAAAGAAAAACATGTGAAATTCCTATCTCTCTTTTGTATATTTACACCATTATGAAGTTGAGACGTCTTCTTCATTAAGTGTCGATAAAAAAGGGCCATCTTTTATAAACCGAGCCTATTACGAAAATGTACAAACAATCTAAGCATTCTTTAATGCAAAGTCATAAACTCAGAGGTAAACCAAAAACCTCAAAAAGAAAGCATGCAAAGACTTAAGAGTGAAACAAAAACTTGAAGAAAGTTAAAGTCATGCTAATATTGATATTAATATATTACGGCAAAATAAACTAAGTGTCAACTTAGTCTAAGCCGGATTAGTTTATACATTGATTGCCTCTAAGTTGTCAGTTGGGGACTTACCAAGGATCCAACTTTACCTCCGATGGGACTGGGGGTAACCGCCAATTGTTGCAAATAAAAAAAAAAGAACCAAGTTCTTTAAACTTTTCCAGATGGGGGGTTCTCTTCACTGGAAGGAGGAGCAGCTTGAGATGGAGAGACACGAGCAGTAGGGACCTCAACCTCAGGTGAAGAGAGATTCTGACTTTGTTGAGACTTCTCAATCGTCTCTCTAGTTTTAGCAATTTCGGCTTCTAAGTCAAAACCCTCTTGGCCCATTTCCGTCAATGTGTCAAGACGGGCATTCAGATAAGCCTAGCTAACATCGACGACTGCTTTGTCTTCAAGAGCTTCATAATCCTTATCCCACTGTTCAGCTTCAGCTCTTAACTCATCTCTTTCAGCCATGGCAGCATCGTGAGAGGCCTGTAAAGGAGTGAGGGATCTTTCCAGAAACCGGACCTTCTCTGAAGAGTTACGGAGGTCTTCCTGGGTTTGGGTGAGCAATTGTACAAGTTCACCAGAGTACACCTCCTTCTAGTCCAATAAAGCCTTCAGGCTTCTAATGTCCTCTGTGGCACAGGAAAGCTGCTCTGCAAACGAAGACTCTAGGACACTTTTGTCCTTACCTGCCTGGTACGAAGCGCCTTCTCAACGACCAATTCTGCTGCCATAACCCTAACTTGCTGATCCAAGGTACACTTTTCCTCCTCTACTTCCTCCATGTCAAGTTGTAGACCCTCGTACTGCTCCCTCCAATTATCAGCCTCAATTTGGAAGTCCTTTGCTGTTTTCTCCATCTGAATGACTCTCTTCATTAACTCTGTGCCCACAAGATTGATCTGCATAAAAAGATGAATTAGATATGGTAGGTATATATATAAGTACATACGAAAGAAGAGCAAGTTTTACCTTTAAGGACGAGTGCACAATCTCGTTCATCCAAGTCAGGGAGCTGTGGCTTTCAAGCTTAGACTATTCAGTCGGGCCTATTAATGGCTTAAACCATACATCAGCCTGGCTCGACTTTTTCAAGATGCTACCCGTCGCTGGAACTTTTATTATAATAACGGGAGCAAGAACAGCCATAGGAGCAGAAACAACAATGGGAGCAATTGAAGGAAGTTCCTTAGGAGCGGGAGGAGAGAAAACAACAAGAGGGGCTTCATCAGAAATGGTACCAAAACCTTGACGGAACAGGAGATCAATGGATTCACGAACAGGAGAGGGAGTTGCATCCTCGGGGGCAGAAAGTTCGGACTCAGGCACGGGAGGATCAATAACTAGTGCAGACTCGTCGTCAGAGACCACCCTCCTCCTACGTGACCTGTGGACCAACGAACCGTCCTCTTCCTCTTCCTCCTCTAAGGTCCTAGACCCACTTGCTTTTCTCTTCGACGAGGAGGAACCAACAATGATCTCCTGGGCCTTTGCTAGGGACAACCTTGAAGCGGACACAGCCGCAACAGAAATACCACGAGCAGGAAACCCTAACAAATGAAAGGGATCAGATAAAGATCAAAAAGGGAAGAAGTAAAAACAAAACAACATCACTTACCGTGGGTCTTAACCTTCCAACCAAACCTCCCAGAGAGGTACTTCCACGAACGTTCTTCTAAAGGAGCAATCAATAAGAGTTTTTCTACCCAATCACGAAAATCGGAGACATTCTCAACGGTTCCCATGGTTGCTGCAAAGGAAAAAGAAACAGTCACATAACTGATAATTTATCAAAAGCAAAGGAAAGGAAAGTGAGAAAAACTGTACTCACGTGCAAAGTTCCACTTCTCGGGGAAGGGGAGATTTTCTTCACCTACTAAACCTGCAGTAGGGACAACAACATACCGGACATACCACCCTCGTTATTTGTCATCATCTGGAGTAACTAACACCCTTTTACTCCTAGTCGCGAGAGTAAACACTCCTTGGCGGAACATCATCGGAGAATAGAGGTGAATAAGATGATGAAAAGTAAAAGGTACGAAAGCTAAATTGGCTAAATACCAAAGGCACGCGACAACTCGCCAAACAAGAGGACAGACTTGTCCTAGACAAACTTTGAAGAATCGACAAAACTCGATGAGAGGCTTGAATCCTAATATGAAAGGATAAGTATAAGCATAAGAATACCCAGTCTTGTAAGAGGTTAATCTTTGGTTATCATTGGGAACGACAACAGGAAAATCAGGCCTCCAGTAACAATCCCTGCGTACGAGAGACACCAAACCTTCTGTTATTTGGGTTGGATAAAGATCAGCATTTTCGTGCGAAGACATTGAAGAAAGCTGCTCACTCATGGCTTGACTATCCTTGGCAAAAGAAAACTCCGCAGGAACTATCTCATTGACCCTCGGCTCACGCAACGGTTCATTGTGTTCTCTACTCTTTGATAAAAATCTAGAAGCCCTCGCCCTTGAAGAAGATAAAGAAACAGAAGACCTAGAAGAATATGAGGGAGTAACATGAGAAGAAGAAGAACCCCTGGAAGGATTAGAACCTAAGCTCCTAAGCCTACCGCCTCTCCTACTCCGCGTAGGAGCAGAAAAAGGAGTCAGTTCATCTACAATGCTGACCTTTTTAGATTGCTGGTTAGAAGAAGACATATTTACGAAGACGAAGAATTTACAAAAAAATAATGAATGACTAGAAGTTTTTCGTGAAAGTAAAGAAAGGAACAGGGGGTATTTATACTCGAATGCAACCGTCAAAAAATGGAAAAAACAGTGATGTGAAATTCATAATTGAAGCTGTCACTTCGTGATTGATGCAGCCGCAAAAAGCCCTAAAAGGCGCTGAATAGTTACAGAACCAACCTGGGAATGCCACGTGGCACGAACATTAAATGGAAGTGACAAACGACGCATACATTCAGAGACGGAGGAAATGGTACGAGTGAAGCGGCGGCAAAATATTCCCGCCATAAATGAGTATCCATTTACGAAATATTAATCAGTAAATAAATGGCAAGTTGGGGGGACTATCTGTATTGGTAAAAATGAGCTTCACACGTGTAATAATTCTGATGACTCAATAATCTATGTGGAGCAATGAAATCATGACAACTGGACAAGACTTTATGAAGAGGTATGGGATAAAGAGGAACGGAACAACATACCCACGGGGTAATCAGATACGGGAATCTCAACCTAATCGAGAAGATGAAGAGACATGGTCAGAATGAATCAAGGCGGAATAAAGGGCAGATTCAGAGGTCTTCAATTAATGAGCCAAACGTTACATAATCTTCACGCAACAGTTACGATTAATCATTGTAACGTTACATTAGTGCCATTATTAGTCATTAATGCTCAATCACTGAAAAGAGTAGACATTATATTAAGAAATTCCCTATAAAAAAAAGTAAAATATAACTTGTAAGGACACGTTCGAACCACTATTGCAATATACTTACTTTTTACGCATCTTACTGCTTCATATTTACGAATTTACTTACAATCGTTAGCATATTCTTTGGTTATCAGAAACCCGTGTTCTTCTTAAAATAACTTTAGCCGAGAATATATATCTTTGGTTAAACAGTGGGGATTCGAAGAAGATGAAGTTCTAGCTTCCATAAGGAATCTGTTCCTGGAGGATGAATGCATGGACTGCAATGCGATAGTTGAGGAGGAGGAGGAAGGCCTCATCATCCAGACAATGGAGAAAGGAGTTGTTCTCAAAAATTGGACTGCTGCACCATCAAGGGTCCGTCGAGTTCCTGTGTAGCCTGGTAATTAGCATCATTTTATTTTGAAAATAATTTTATGGGCGTTTAAGATATTTTTCAGTATTTTGTTTTAAATGTTTTCGTTTTGAATAATTATTCGGTTCATTGAACTGCATTTGTTTGACGTTTTAATATTTATCAATGGATTTCTGTTTTAGTATTTATTATTATCCTTTACATTTTCTCTCTACAACGTTATTATTACTTATCCTGACGAACCTACGACTGTGACATGTAATGAGACAACGCAACATAAGCATAGTGATTCTAAGGATCTAGAAGAAGATATAATAACCGAGGACATTGTCAAAGAAGTGGAAAATTTTGAAAACAAGCCTAAGTCCAATTTGGATGAAACTGAAATAGTTAATATGGGGAACTCTGAAATAGTCAAGGAAACTCGTGTAAGTATTCACCTATCGCCATCAGAGAAAGAATAATATATCTGGTTTTTGAAAGAGTACGAGGATATTTTTGCATGGTCCTATGATGATATGACCAGTTTGAGCACGTCTATAGTGGCTCAGAAGCTACCGACCAAACCTATGTGTCCACCTGTGAAGCAGAAGCTCAGAAAGTTCAAGCCAGATATGAGTCTGAAAATAAAAGAGGAAGTCACCAAGAAGATCAAAGCTAAGGTTCTCAGAGTGGTTGAAATATCTAACCTGGTTGGCTAACATCGTGCCAGTTTTGAAGAAGGATGGGAAAGTCAGAGTATGTGTCGACTATCGGGATTTGAATAGAGCAAGTCCCAAAGATGATTTCCCATTGCCCAATATACACATATTGATTGACAACTGTGCCAAGCATGAACTCTAGTCTTTTGTGGATTGCTTTCCGGGATATCATCAGATCTAGATGGATGAAGAGGATGCTGAAAAAACAGCCTTTATTACGCCATGGGGAGTGTATTGCTACAAAATGATGCCGTTTGGTCTAAAGAATGCTGGAGCCACTTACATGAGGGCCATGGTAACCATTTTCCACGACATGATACACAAGGAGATAGAAGTGTACGTGGACGACGTCATCATCAAATCCAAGAAGGGTACAAATCACATAGCAGACTTGAGGAAATTCTTTGATTGACTTTGAAGTTATAATTTGAAACTGAATCCCGCAAAATGTGCCTTTGGAGTCCCTGCTGGAAAGTTGTAAGGGTTCATCGTCAGCCGCCGGGGAATTGAGTTAGACCCATCAAAGGTCAAGGTTATCCAAGACCTGCCACCTCCAAAGAAAAAGAAAGATGTGATGAGTTTCTTAGAGCGTCTCAATTACATCAGCCGTTTCATAGCACAATCAACTGTTATCTGTGAACCAATTCTCAAAATGTTGAATAAGGATGCTGCAACAAGTTGGACTGAAGAATGTCAGAAAGCCTTTGACAAAATCAAGGAATATTTGTCCACGCCACCAGTCCTGATCCCGCCAGAACCTAGGAGACCTCTGCTACTCTATTTATCTGTACTGGATGGGGCTTTCGGTTGTGTCTTGGGACAAAACGATGAGACAGGAAGGAAAGAACATGCCATATACTATTTGAGTAAGAAATTCACACCTTACAAAGCACAATATTATTTGCTGGAACGCACCTGTTGTGCTCTGACATGGATAGCTCAAAATTTGAGGCACTACTTCTGTGCTTACACCACATATCTCATATCAAGGATGGATCCTCTAAAATATATTTTCCAAAAGCCCATGCCTACGGGGAAGCTGGCAAAATGGCAGATACTATAAGTGCGTTCAACATCATCTATGTAACTTAGAAAGCGTTTAAGGGACCGGCATTGGCAAATCATCTAAGCAGAAAATCCTGTAGGAGGAGAATACGAACCACTAAAAATGTATTTTCCCGATGAAGAGGTATCATTTGTAGGATAAGATATCACAAAAATGTACAATGGTTGGAGAATGTTCTTTGATAGGGCTGCAAATTTCAAAGGAGTGGGTGTTGTAGTAGTTTTGATATCAGAGACGGGTCAACACTATCTGGTATCTGCAAAATTCAGATTTCCATGCACCAACAATATGGCAGAATAAGAGGCTTGTATCTTGGGACTCAAGCTGGACATTGACATGAACGTTCAGGAATTGCTGGTAATTGGTGATTCAGACCTTTTGGTACACTAGGTTCTAGGAGAATGGGCTACAACGAATACCAAAATATTGCCGTATTTGTACCATGCACAAGAACTAATGAAGAGATTCACAAAGATAGAGTTCAAACATGTTCCAAGAGTCCAGAATGAGTTCGCGAATGCGTTGGCCACTCTATCTTCCATGATACAACACCCAGACAAGAATTTCATCGATCCTATTCCAGTTGAGATTCATAATTAGCCATCTTATTGTGCTCATATTGAAGAAGAAACTGATGCGAATCCATGGTTCCATGACATCAAAGAATACTCGGCAAAAGGAGAATACCCGGGGCACACAAATCATACTCAGAAATGCACACTTCGAAGATTATCCAACCATTTCTTCCGAAGTGGAAGAATTATGCACAGGAGGACTCCAGATTTGGGGTTATTACGGTGTGTCGACGCCAAAGAAGCATCCAAATTGCTTGAAGAGATACATGGTGGAACTTGCGGACCACACATGAATGGCTTTGTTTTAGCTAAGAAGATATTAAGAGTAGGATATTTTTGGATGACTAAGGAAACAAACAGCATCATCAGGTATGTCCAAAAGTGTCATCAATGCCAAGTACATGCGGATATGATACGAGTTCCACCCAATGAACTCAATGCAACAAGTGCACCATGGCCTTTCTCCGCTTGGGGGATGGATGTCATCGGTCCAATCGAACCCGCCGCTTCAAATGGGCACATGTTCATTCTAGTGTCCATAGACTATTTCACAAAATGGGTTGAAGCCGCATCTGACAAGGCCGTAACTAAGAAAGTCGTCGAAGATTTCGTCAAGGATCGTATTGTTTGTCGATTCGGGGTGCCAGAATCAATCATCACCGACAACTCCGCCAACCTTAACAGTGATTTAATGAGATCCATGTGTGAAACCTTCAAGATCAAGCATACGAATTCCATAGCATACATGCCTCAAATGAATGGAGCTGTGGAAGCCGCCAACAAGAAAATCAACAAGATATTAAGGAAAATGGTAGATAATCACAAACAATGGCATGGGAAATTACCATTTGCCTTACTAGGATATAGTACCATAGTTTGCACATAAACCGGGGCAACTCCCTTTTTGCTGGTCTATGGTACTGAAGCTGTTATTCCCGCCGAAGTAGAAATTCCTTTTTTGAGAATCATACAAGAGGCGGAACTCACTGATGCAGAATGGATATGGAGTCGTTATGAGCAACTAGCTCTCATTGACGGGAAAATAATGAATGTGGTATGTCACGGTCAACTTTACTAGAACAGAATGTCCAGAGCCTTCGACAAAAGGGTCATGCTTAGACAATTCACACCGGGGCAGCTGGTGCTGAAGCGGATCTTCCTGCATCAAGATGAAGCCAAAGGGAAATTTTCACCAAATTGGAAAGGACCCTACATAGTTCACAGAGTACTAACAGGAGGAGCAATTATACTTGCAGAAATGGATGGAGAAGTTTGGCCAAAACCTATCAACTCAGACGCAATCAAAAGATACTATGTTTAGATTGTTTACAATTCTTCATCTGATGTAACGGAACTACGCTTGACCTGATTCCCATTTAAGAGGGGATACGTAGGCAGCCCTGTGGGTTCGGTCACATCTCGATATTTTTCCATGGTCATAAACTGGGGATGAATTTTGAGGAGGACCCTCAAAATTCTGAAGCAAGCCTAGCCAGCTTCGTCATATGCAGAACAATCAAAGAATTGCTTTTAAACTGGAGAAGAATTTCGAGGAGGACCCTCAAAATTCTAAAGCAATGAGATCGCAATGTCTCTAAAATATGTCAAAGTCATTGGTTCATCTAGCTTACTCGATATTGCATACTATTATATTTTAAATAACTACATTCACACATATTTTTCTCGAAAACTTTATTTTTATAAACCGCCAGATGCTGCCCAGGGTAACTGAAAACAGGATCTCAAGATAGGAGCACATGCAAAGCAGAAGACAAGCGCGAACCAACCTTCCCCCACAAGCTCACAATTTTTCTTTGGATGCAGGCATAGTAAGGTGATGATAGGCTATAATTACATATTTTAGTTGCTTATTACACTCTAATTTATTGCACTTTAATTGAGTTTGAGCTTTAATCGCTAGTGTTTTGCACTAATTCTGTGTTTTATGCCTTGTAGGAGTGATTCCGGGCTATGTAGATGTTATGGAATAAACTCAATTGATTTGGAGCTTTCAAATCTGAGTAAAAGCATAAGGAATTAAGCCGGGGTCGTGTTCGGGGACAACCAGATGATAGTTAAGAACGAACGAAGAATCGAGTAGGCATATTGCGCACTGTCTAGTAAAATGCACATAACTTTTCGACCAGAACTCCATTTGGGCTCCAAAATATATGTTGAAAGCTAATTCAAAGGCTACAACTGTCATGTTTTACGTTTTTTGAAATTCCCTACAGAACAAGGTTAAAAGTGCGCGGCAAATGCGCGGCTGCGCACTAACCGCACATATGAGGCAGAAAATTTGAAAAGTGCGCGACCACGCATGTCCTGTCCGGGAAAAGTACCCTTTTTCGTGTAGGAGAAGGTATAATTGTTTGGGACCGACCCTATTTGGTACATATACATGGAAAAATGGTATTTTGAGGACTTTTGACACACTTTGGACCTAAGTAGGCGAAGACATAATAGGAGCAAGGCGGGGAATTCTTCTACGAGTTTTTCACTTCCTTCTTCCTATTTCTATTATTGGTTATGAATTCTAGTATTGTAGTTATGCATACTATTATGAATAGCTAATTTGTTATCTAGGGTTTTTATGGAACCTCTTGGAGGATGAATTCTTATTATGTTTTAATATAATTTAACATTTGAATTTATCTATTTGTTCAACTACGTGCTTATTTCAGTTGATTGAAAGGCCATCGATTGGCTGTGCCTATCTATTATGTGTTTCTTGAGAAAGGATACATATTTAGATGGTTGTTGAACAACGTCACTCCTAACGTATGTGAGAAATCAATACAACAGGTTTAAAGGTCGGTTTAGAAATAACAAATCCTTGACGTGGTCATAATGAGCGGTTAGATAAAGCCAACTAGCGTAGTTAGAGAGAATATGTCTAGTAAATTGTTGTAGTTGCTCGAAAGAGAATACACCTAAAGTTCTCACGATTAGTAGATAATACATAGGCGAAATTGTGGGAAACATAGCGGGAATGATTCAAACATTTGGGGAAATCATAACTCTAGACCTCCTAAATTTAATCTCCAACCCTTAGTATCTTTAGTTGTTAATTTACTGCTTTAGTTTCTTAGTTAATTAGTTAGATATAAGAATCTTAATCTTTATAACTTAGAAATTTATTCGAGCTTGTCTTCTTAGCGATATTGAACAATTATGGAAAAACCTTAGTTCTCTGTGGGATTCGACTCCAGACTTTTAGACCAGATTATATTTTCAGCGACCGCATATCCTTTTTAGGACTAGAGCTCGTTATGATCATTAAGGAAATAATATCTGCAGACACAACATGTAACTACCTTCAAGATAGCAAATTATCTATCACAAGCACCTCCAGCTAAGAAATACCATACTATCACTCATCGTTTCCTTTGCATGAGACTAAGCATTATCTCCTATTTTGCATGAGGCTAATCCCTGCCTCCTCAACTGCCTAAGGCTAAGCATTGCCTTTCTTTGCATGAGACTAAGCATTGTCTCCTATTTTACATGAGGCTAAGCCCTGCCTCCTCAATTGCATAAGGCTAAGCATTTCCTTTCTTTGCATGAGACTAAGCATTGTCTCCTATTTTGCATGAGGCTAAGCCTTCCTCCTCAATTGCATAAGGCTAAGCATTGCCTTTCTTTGAATAAGACTAAGAATTGTCTCCTATTTTGCATGAGTCTAAGCCCTGCCTCCCCAATTGCATAAGGCTAAGCATTGACTTTCTTTGTATGAGACTATCATTGTCTCCTATTTTGCATGAGGCTAAGCTATGCCTCCTCAATTGCATAAGGCTAAGAATTATCGTTTTTTGCATGAGACTAAGCACTGTCTCCTATTCTTGCATGAGGCTATGCACTGCCTCCCTAATTGCATAAGGCTAAGCTCAGCCTTTCCTAGCATCGAGAATAAGTATTGTCTCCTCTTCTTGCATGAGGCTAAGCATTTCCCCCTAATTGCATAAGGCTAAGCTCTGCCTTTCCTTGCATCGAGACTAAGCACTGTCTCCTCGTCTTGCATGTCACCGTCCAAAGACAACTTTCATGGTCCAAAGGGAATTTGCATCATGTTTAAATTCTCGCAATAATCCATGTGTACTTGCATGCATCGTGTTTTAAGTTTTGCAGGTAATCCAGGAAGTAACCGTTCTCCTAACGGGAGCAATCTTCGCTCCAGTTTCCGTTCAACATTCATATCCTGCAATTAAACGCAACCAACCACCATCAGTTACCCACTTTTACTTGATAACCTTTCAGATACTCGCTTTGATATACATCCATAACGTTTCATATTCACATTCATTATTTCGCACAAATTCATCTAATACTGTCCTACCCAAAAGAACTCTTTCCGAAGCATACGACCATTCCTATAACAACTCCATTGGTTCAATTCACCGATGGATCCAGAACTACACACGACCTTATTCCCATAACACCAGGGATATGTAGGCAACTCAGTAACCAGGGTTCAACCTCCATTTTCAAATCACCTCATTCGGTCAAAATCGGTCATCATGTTCTTTACCCGATAACTCTTTCATCATTCCCGGGTAAAGGGGGGCAATTGTTGATACCCAATTTTGCCCTCATATTTTTAAAATGCATATATACTTTCAAAATAGTATATTTACATCATTATTCAATTTACAAGATTTATGCAAGCATTTTATACATTTTTTCATAATTTTAAAGCTTTAAAATTGAATTTTTGCATTTAAAATGTTCATATATTTATTAATTACCCTTTAAATTATTTTGTGATGACTCAACCATCCAAATTTATTATTTTGCATCCATATATATGCTTCATAATATTTTATTTTGTTTTATATAATTATATTTTTTTATTTTTAAGTTATTTACATAATTTTGCAGTAATAGCCTATACGCTATGCATAATTATATTTTTTACATTATTTGGGCTAAATTCATATTTTTTATAATTTTACGTTATTATGTTTCAATTATTTTACTGCACAAAAAGTATTTTATTATTTTTATAAATTATTATTAATATAAAAAGGAATGAGTTCAACCAACTCGACCTATGTATGTTTTAGTTTTGATCGAACGATCATGAGTTACAGAGTGGTTCGCTCGGGCCAGCACGACATCGGGTGCCAGCCACGCCTCCCCAGGTTCGGGGCGTGACAAAGTTGTATTAGAGCGGGTCGTGTCCTAGGGAGTGTACAAAGTCGTTCCTAGTAGAGTCTCACTTATGGGTGTGTTGCGCGCCATATTTATAAATGAGAGGCTATAGGGCATTTAGGAAATGTTACCCTTCTTTTATTTCCAGATCATTCCATAGAGCTAAGTCGTAAGAATTCAGTATAAAGTTTTCACCGAATTTGTATGTAAAGACCCGTAGAATTCATAACTAGAAACGCTGCCCCGGATAGATCCCCATGTTGATATAACTAAAGAAATTCTTAAATCGGACCATTTTGGAGTGACGAGTATCCTAGGACTTAGAGGATAGAATTTTTCAAGTTTGTGCGAATCTGCGGTCCACTATGCGATCGCATATCGAGTATGCGGACCACATAGTGGTCGCATAGTTGGACAAATTGTTGTCCATTTTGAGGACAGCTATGCCGCCCAAAATGCGATCGCATATCATGTATGCGGGCCGCATAGTTGTTGCATAATTGCACCTGAGTTTTTGCGGAGGGAGTTATGCAGCGTACTATGCAATCGCATAACAGGTATGCAGACCGCATAGTTGCCGCATACCTGGGTAGTTCCTTTTTCTTTTTGGCCCAACTTAAGGCCAATAATGCGGAAGGTTTGCAGACTGCATAACCAGAATGCGATCGCATTCTGGACCGCAAACCTGCATCGGGGCTCCTATTTCCTAATTTTTAAAACCCGACCCCCAGCCTAATATAACACCCATCCCTCATAATTTTAACTATTTTCTGATAAAGTAGAGAGAGGAGAGAGTGAGTTCTAGTGAGAGAGAGTCCCATCTTCATCAATTTGATCCACCATCACTGCTCAGGCCTGAATTGATCGAGTAGGGCACCAATTTCTTCACTACAAGAGGTAAGCTTCTACCCCATCAACCTTAGTTTCCAGATTTTTGTTAAAATGAAACATGGTTAGGTGAGTTCATGAAGATGGGGGTAGGAATCTTGCATGCATGTAACCAACTAGTCATAATCTAGTGAAGGGAAATGGGTTGGGGTAATCTTTCACTAAAAAGAGGCCATTCAATCTAAAGGAACACCTAGTGTTTGATAAAACGCTCAAGTGAGTTCAAGACATGATCATTATTCCTAATTCTAAGTTCAATTGTGCCACATCGTGAATTAGATTGAAGGTGCTAGAAGGTCCGGTGATTGTAGTAGAAATTAAGGAAAAATCCCAAATCAAGGTATGTATGGCTAACTCTAATCTTCATAGAACAAAACTATTGGTGCTTAAATATACGGTATGAATTCTCTTGTTTGATTTTCTGAAGAGTAAATGAGTTCTATGTGTTAAGTTGGGAAACGTTTGCTTTCATGCTATTCTATGTTACTACCATGTCGTTATCTAATTGAAAATATGAATTGATCACCATGTTCTTTCTTTTGCTATGTGTATGACTCCTCCTATGTGATGGTTGTAGTTAATGGAAAAGATGAGTTTATGATATGGTTGGAGAGAGGAATGTAACATAAAAGGGCTAAATATGCCCAAGTGCCAAGAACTGTGCAATAAATGATGAGAAGAAATGTGAAC
>ML267023.1:3210-32200 GCA_005239495.1 Nicotiana undulata | reverse complement strand
GCCCACCACCCCGCACTAATTTTTTTTTTTTTTTTGTAATTTCAAATTTATATTTTTTCATTTTTCTGCACCCCCCTCTCGGAAAAAAAATTAGATTTCTTTGTAAATCTTCAATTATAGTTTTTTCATCTTTCAGTTTACAAGTTCGAAATTTAAAAGTTCCAAAGTTATGAGTTCGGAGGTTTATGTGTTTGGAAGTTTACGGGTATAGAAATTATAAAGTTTATGGGTTCGAAATTTTGCGGTTTCGAAAGTTTAGCGGTTCAAAAGTTTATGAAATTTGCGGGTTCAGAAGTTTGTTGGGTCGAAAGTTTATGGCTTCATGTTTATTGTATCTAAATTATTTATGAATACTCTTGAGAAGTTTTTTTCCTTAATTTGTGTACCAAACACCGGAAAATGAATAAGATTACTACTTGTTTTCCAAGAAAATATTTTCCGTTATACCAAAAAAAAAAACAGAGAGTAAATATTTTACCTCTTAGTCAGACCGTTGACTGAATCCACTACCACAGTCGAGAAGTACCAAATTTTGAAAACTCCAACAAAATTAATCTTATTGTTATGAAATATTACATTATGTGGTAGATGTCTATAACTCCTAAAGAAATTACTCCCACTATTATTCTCCATTAACCTCCCAATACTTCTTACAATTATTGTTATAACTCTCACACCTCCATAACCCCCTCCATGATCTTCCCCCATGATCTCAATAGTTAATACCATGTTCATGACATCCCTTTGTATTACCTCAATGTCATCCTATAGCTAGTTTCCCACAAAATCATCTGGAACCTTTAGAAATCGATCCGACCAGTCCCGATAAGTCGTAAATGACGGCTCGAACCAACGGGTTTGGTCAAATTACCATTTTTTCCTCAAAAATCAAATTTCGAGGTTTCGGTCTGCCTGAGGACCTATGTTAATGTTTCAGAAAAGGGATGTTCGCCTTTTGTAACAAATAGACCCACGATACAGACTAATATATGTTCTTACCCGTAAGATAGAGGGTTTGGGCATCACATTGTACACACTTGGAAAACACTTGATGAAATAAGATAGTTCTCTCTTCCTCTACATATTTCTTGTCTATTTTCTTATTTTATAATATTACTTTGAGCTTAGTTTCTTAACACGTTATCAACACGAGTCTCTAACCAGTTGAGATATCTATTTCTATCGGGTATTATCTCCTTCCTAAAAGAGTAAGTTAATTTCTTTCCAATCCAGATATGAACGGTTTCTCTTTTGTAAGAATATTGAGATGACTTGGTGAATATTTTTAATTCTTTTTAGTTCTGTTCAAAATTACTAGTCATATGCATGTGTCATTTAGTTCCCATGACTTTTTATTTGCACGAAACACTATGTGTTGATTACAATAGTTTTTACTATTTTCCATATGTATGAACCAATAATTTAAAAATTATTTATTTGAAAAGGTTTGTATCTAGCTAGTCTATTGGGACATCTTTTGTGTAAATACATAATACGCTAGTAACAGTGAATAAGCTTGCTTGTTTTATGGTGTAGAATATATCTCATTACACTTTGGATTAATTTATGTTTACTGAAATAGTAGTGCATGATATACAGTATTATATCTTAATAATATGATTTGATAAGTTTACATATAATATATTAGTACATGAGTATTTGCTGGGCCAAAATTATCATTGATAATATTTCTTATCATTTTTAATTCACTTGTTTTTAGGATAATGTTTACTATATTGAACTTACTAAATTTTGAATTTATAGCTATAAAAAATAAAATTTTATTCCTTGAAGTGAATCAGACAATTTGTGATAAACGTTATATAAGGATAAGACAGTTGTTTCAAGTCCCAACGCATGAGGGTAAGACATCAGGCTATGATCCTGATACTCCATGATTGTAAGAGTTGGGTTCGAGTCCCAACTCATTATGGACTAACATGCCTTTATATGGGTAAGACATTCGGTTTGAGTTCCAATGCACCATATTGATGATATAATGATTACTAAAGAAAAATAATATATTTTTATGTAAAAGCATGAAGTTTGTCCCACTTGATTTGCTCCATTCTTGAAGTGAATGTGATAATGGTACATAATAAGTCTAAATGAAGACAAGTGGTTGACCAATGAACGTGAACGTGCCAAAGATCAAAATAATAATAGTCATCATTTTGGTAACTATAAAAAGGAGAACAATAAGGGTCCTCAAAATAAACCTTCAAAGGTGAAGGAATTGTGTGTCAATATGGTCTATAAATATGAGGCACCCTCAGACGATTATAGTCCATTTTTGAAAAATACAACTTGTGATAAGCATTGTAAATGCTGACTCATTCCTGAAAGTGAATGTGAAAATATAAATGTTATATAAATTATGCATAAGAATGTGTTTATGCATGATTGAATAAATACTACAACTCACCTCTACTGGAAGGTTTATGATAAAGAAAGATAATGTTACTGTGTAGTTACATATCTATGTCATTGGTTGCGTACATGTGGTACGCCAAAAATAGTTTGCCATACCTTATAAAATGTTACTAAAGGAAAACTTAAAGCAAGAAGTGGTTTTGCTTATGATGATTTTGACCATGACAATTATTATGAAACAATTTTTCCCGTAAAAGAGACACTCACCATATGGATGGTGTGAAAAAAGCTCTTGTAGTACAAATTTAATTAAGAGCTTAGGAAGAACTAATTTGTTACTATCCGGATGAATAAAATTGTTCTTGACATTAATATTGTAGTAAGAGTCAAAAAAAACTTTTTGAGTTTCAAATATATTAGCCAAAGTGGTTGGCATTTGAAAGGAAGATTGAATATCTTCATATTACTATAATCATACCGGATATATGAAAGGTTACCCGATTTTTTTTCTAATTGTATTACACATGTATAAGAATGATGATGGAATCACATGCCACAAGTAAACTAGAGGTTTACTAAAACAAAGATTAGTTGGCATGACCGGTTGGCCATCCCGGTTCAATTATAATGCGAAAAATGATTGATAACTCACATTGCCATATATTGAAGAATTAGGAGATTCTTCAAGAATTCTCCAATACGATTTGTTCTCATGATAAATTATTACTATACCAGCTGGGGTTGAGATTGTATTCCATGATTTTTGGAACGTATAAAAGGTGATATACATGTGGTCCCAATCACCTGACATGTGGATCGTTTACTATTATATGATTTTAATAGATGTATCCATTATGGTCACATGCGCGTTTGTTATCTACTTGCAGTTTGCATTTTGCAAGGTTGATTGTTCAAATTATTAGAGCACGGTTCCAGAATATAAATTATGATTATTTATCATGATAATATTGGTTTAAATCCAAGTTGGTTTAGCAGATATTATATGCCTCGAACTAAACCATTGGTTATGAGAATAAAACTTCAAATAGAAATTTGGTATGAGGTGTATTATTTAATATACAACAACACTTGTACGCGTCTAGCCAACAAGTTAGGATAAATTCTCTCTATCTTAATTGATTCAGCGTCAGGAACCAAATAATTTTCATTTAGAATTATGGATGTGCTATATGATTTAAATGTTTCACCATAATGCACAAAGATGGGTCCCCAAAGAAAGTTAGGGATATGTGTTGGTGAATCCAGCATTGGGGGGGGGGGGGGGGGGGGGGGGGGGGGGGGGGGGGAGGAGGGGGGGAATGGGAAGCTAAAAAATTACATATGGAATGAATTATTATGAGTGCACCTAGATCCTCGTACAAGAAATATGAGAACTTGAAGTTCAAGTGATAATTCATTTGTCAAATATTGCCAGGCGCATTTGCTGACCCAAAGCCAAATGTTACATTTCAGCTGCTAATGCTTCAAATAGAATAAAGTCCATGATGGACATAGTCTACGGAATGCATGAAGCGTAATAGACATGAAAAACTTGATATGCATATAATGAAAATCCTTGAAGGATTTACATTGTTCTGAAGCATTGCAAGGTTCGCAAGAAACTTATTAAATAAAGCTTCATCTCTTATGTGGATTAGACCAATCATGCCGTACTTAATTTGTTTTGTGTCTAGTGTAATTGGTGCACTAATGTATCTTGCTAGAACCATAAGTATAATAATATTCTAGCGAGATATAGTTTTACTCCTATTTGGACATATTAAAATACGATTAATGTTATATTGCAAAAGGAATCCTTGATATAGATTTGCTTATTCTAACAAATACTGCCAATATTTTGTTGTTTATGCAAATGCAGGCATTTTCCTGAAGTTTGTTCTTCAAACAATCTATTTGCATGTAAGGGTTTCCATATTATGATTCTAAAGCAAGTGACTAAACACACAACAAACGTGTGACTTTCCTTTGAAGAGAAGATTCCAATAACATTGAAGATGATGTTGTTTGCATAGATTAATTGAAAGAAGGATATATCGAAGGAGACACAGTAAAGAAAATGTCGCCACAGTTCTTTTTCAAACGCATGATCTTCAACAGAATGGTGATAATTGATATTAAACAAATTCGTTCTTTTGATAATTCTGCTGATCTATTCACTAAGGCATTGCAAACCTCAATGTTTGAGAAGTTGAATAAAAGATTGAAATGCATTGTTTTCAAGAAATAAAGTGATGTTTTCATATGGGGAGGCAGATACGTGTTGTACTCTTTTTTCCTTCGCACAGGTTTCCCAGTGGATTTTCCTGACAAGGTTTTTAACGAGGTAGCAGACAATGCGTATAACATGATATGTGTACTCTTTTTCGTTAACTAGGATTTTTTTTTCCACAGGGTTTTTTCTAGTAAGGTTTAAACGAGGCACATTATCTATAGATATTCAAGGGAGAGCGTTATGAAATATTATATTATGTAATGTATGTCTATACTCCTAAAGAAGTTACTCTCACTACTATTCTCTGGTAACTTCCAAATACTTCTTACAATTATTGTTGTAACTCCCACACCTCCATAACACCCTCCATAATCTTCCCCCATGATTTCAATATTTAATACCATGTTCATGACATCCCTTTGTATTAACTCAATATCATCCTATAAATAGAGGGTATGAACATCACATTGTACACACTTGGAAAACACTTGATGAAATAAGATAGTTCTCTCTTCCTCTCCGTATTTATTGTCTACTTTCTTGTTTTAGAATATTACTTTGAGCTTATTTTCTTAACACATTAGTTTTTCACTTTTTTCTGAGCACCTAAACAGCTCGAAAGGCCTTTCAAGTTTTACTCTGTAACGACCTGAACGGTCGTTTTGAGCTCTAGCGTGTCATTCAGTAGTTTGAGGACATGAGCAACTTCGTTTTAGGTGTTATGACTTGTAGTCGTGGTCGGAATTGAATTTCGGGAAGTTCGGAGTCAATTTGGAAAGAAAATTCTAATTTTGGAAGCCTTAAGTTGGAAGAATTGGCTAAGATTGGACTTTTGAGTAAATGACTTCAGAATCAGGATTTGAAGGTTCCAGCAGGTTCGTATGATGATTTCGGACTTGGGCGTATGTCCGGATCGGGTTTTGGATAACCTGGGAGCGTTTCGACGTATGTTGTGGAAGGCATCATTTTAGAAAAATTTCGTAAGTCTGGGTTGAATTGCATTTTAGTGATATTGATGTCCGTTTGGGATTCCGAGTATGGGAATAGCTCTATGCGGTGATTCTGGAGTTGGGAGCGCAATCGGAAGTGAATTCGGATGTCTGTAGGTTATTTTAAAGTCATTTGGCTAAAGATAGAAATTTGAAGGTTTTTGAGAAATCCGACCGGAAGTAAATTTTTTTATATTGGGGTCGGAATGCAATTCTGAAAGTTGGAGAAGGTCCCTAATGTCTAATATGACTTGTGTGAAAAATTTGGGGTCAATCGGACATGATTTGACGAGTTTCGGCATCGAATATAGAAGTTTGAAATTTCAAAGTTCATAAGGCTTGAATTGGAGAGCGATTCGTTGTTTCGGTGTGATTTGAGGCATCGAGCAGGTCCGCATTATATTTTGGAACAGGTTGGTGTAATTGGACGGGGTCCCGGGGGCCTCGGGTGGTTAACGGATCAAATTAGGAGTTTGAGAAATAGCTGAAGCTGTTGTCATATGGTGTGACTGCACCTGCGGGGTTTTGGCCGCAGGTGCGGAGCCGCAGAAGCGGCCAAGGAGACGCAGATGCGGGCAGGGGCGCAGGTGCGAGGGTGTGTCCGCACTGCGAGGGCGCAGATGCGGAAAGGAGGATCGTAGAAGCGGGAGCTTCTGGGCTGAGTCAGAGCCGCACCTGCGATGGAAATTTTGCAGGTGCGGAACCGCATGAGCGTCTATTGCACTGCAAGTGCGAAAAGGCTGGAGGCAGTGTGGTGTTTTAAAAATGGAAAATTTTCCATTTCCTTCATTTCTTTCATTTGGCTTGGACGATTTTGGAGAGCTCAAGGAGGGATTTTCATCAAGCATCACTAGGTAAGTGAATTCTCCTCATTTATGAGTTAAATATGTGGTCTTGCATGGATTTAGACATGGAAAATTAGTATAAATTTGGGATTTTTAGGGGAAGACCTAGAATTGGTAATTTGGAGTTCTGATCACGACTTTGAGCATGAAATTAAGAGTAAATTATGTATTTGAGTTAGTAAAGCGGGCCCGGGGATAATTTTGTCAATTCTTCGAGCGGAGTTAGGAATTTATATAATTTAAATGGTTATGTGTATTAGAGTACATTTTCATTGGTTCCCGTTATTTGACTAGTTTTGGAGCGTTGTGCAAATTATTTGGAGTCGTCGGAAGGGCTTGGAAGCCGGTTATGGAATTTCGGAGCGAGGTAAGTCTCATTTCTAACCCTGTGAGGGGGAATTGTCCCCATAGGTGAACTAATTGAATACGTGCTACTATTTGCGATGGCTACGTACGCACGAGGTGACGGGAGTCCGTGCGTAGCTACTATTATGCTTGTGTCTGGGTAGTCTAGGACCCACTAGCATACCTTACTTGTTGTACTTGTGATCTTTCCCGTGATGTTAGACTGTCAATATTATCAGATTAGTAATTGAATACCTAAGAATGGTTAGAGTTACTTGTCTTAATCATTTAGAAAGAGAATTGATTCTTCAGGGGATAATTGTGTTCCTGATAAATTTATAATATTTAAACCTTATTATATTTGGCAAATGAATTTCCAGAAAAATATTTAAATACTATCTTCGTGTTCCTTAAAAGAGAATTTCACCACTTTCTTGAGTAACTTCTTTCCTGATAAAAATGTGGTTTATTTGTGTGAATATGTGTATCTATGGGTACCTGAGTCGCAGGTATGATTCGCGAGCAGGATAACCTTATTATTTATATATGACAGCGTCGCATGATCGATTCGCGAGCGGGTAAAATAGATGCATCTATGGTCCGAGCCGTTCGACCCTTCGGTAGTGCACATTTTATTATTGTTGGTCAGCGCCGTTCGACCCTCGGCATTTCTTGCGCATGATAATTGCTGCGTGCTTTCTGTAATTATTACTTTCTTATTGGCCTGTGAATTATAAATTTGTCAATTGAGATGACAAAGATTTGAAGTGCTGAATGAGAAAGAAGTTAATATTCCTTATCCCTTATTTTTATTAAATTGCCTATATATTCATGTTTAGTGTCTCACTTGATTATACTAAATTGACCTCTAGCAAGTGTCAAATTCGACCTCTCGTCACTACCTCTCTGAGGTTAGGCGGGATACTTACTGAGTACACGTTGTTTTCGTACTCATGCTACACTTGCTGTGCACTTTTATTGCACAGGTACTTTCACAACGATGTAGCTGACTTGGAGACTTAGACGAGCTGCATCATCCGGAGACGACCTGCAGCCGGCAGAGTCTTCCTCTATGTATTGTATTTTTATTTTTAAATTCCTTGTCCAACTTGTATTTCGAACAGGCATTGTAGTAACTGTATAAATTCTTAGAAGTTCGCTCATGCACTTGTGATACCGGGTTATGGAATTAGTTATGGGATTCATTCACTATTTAAGATTGCTAAAGAGGTTATTGTTCACTTATTAGAAGTTCGATAATTCTAGTCAAGAAAATAAAAAGGAGTGAATTCAAATATTATAATAAAGATTTCGTTAATTATTAAGTGCTGGCTTGCCTGACCGCGGGGTCCGGCGCCATCACGACCTTTATGGATTTTGGGGCGTGACAACTTGGTATCAGAGCACTAGGTTCCCTTAGGTTTCACGAGTCATGAGCAAGTCTAGTAGAGTCTTGCGGATCGGTACGGAGACGTCTGTACTTATCTTCGAGAGTCTACAGGGCTGTTAGGAGTACTTCCCTTCTTGATTCCTCATCGTGCAGTTTGATTCCCTTTAAGGATTATGACTATGTTTCTTCCTACTCAATCTTATACGTCGCGAAGCGCTTGCTATGAATCGAGGATTTGAGGAATTGAAATGGTACTACAGATATGGTGCGAGATGTTTTCCATGTGTAGTTTGTTGGGGTTGTGTTGTTGCCCTGCAGAAGGATATTATGTTGTTTCCGCTTAGTAGCTGTGTTTCTGAGAGATTTGGGGCTATGTTCAGGGTATTATGATGCTTACGATTGATTATCGCGCAATGTTGATATGATGGTAGGATGCTTGCCCATATGTCGAGGCAATGAATGACTTGAAGGGAGGTCTTCTCGGAGCGTGATTTCGAGATTATAGTATTTTAGTTGCGGCGAAGGAAGGGCAATTGGGCTATGAATGTTCAAGTTTGGGTGGAAAAATAATAAGACTTGGTGTTTTCAAGTGAGGTGGAATTTTCATCGGTAATGTGATATCGTCGTCTTTGATCAAATGGAATGTGTTAAGTTCGCCGGTGCTATAGTTTCTTCGATTGTATGGGGTCAGAGTATTGTGAAGAAGTATTGAGGAAGCGGCTATCAGAGATCGTGGTGTGCGGTGGTTCAGTATTCAATGAGCATTTCTAATGAAGACGAATCGAGAAAGATGATCTTCGGAAAGGTTTAAAGTTGTAATGATCTGTTGGTTTAAGTGCTACAGAGGATGATATTGAATTGAGGCAACAATTGGGCAGCATACGATGAAGGAAGACATATGAGAAGTGTCAGGCGGCGACTAAATTTCTAAAAGGCCAGGTGTAAGAAAAGGAAGCCAGGTAGTGCTTAAAGGAATAAGTTTAACTGAAGTGGGAGAGTGGCAGCATAGTATATGAGTTCAGTGGTAAGATAGCTGCCTATCTTGAGGAGAAGTTTGGAGTGATTTGAGGATTTTTCGTGGACGACGATTGGGTCCACGGGATTAAATTGAAACGTTGGTTATTTCGGCGTACAACAGAGAGGAGTTGTTAGGGATGAAGAAGGATGCAATATGGCGGCGAAGTTGAAAATATTATCGCGCATTTAATAGATGTCCATGAAAAGCGGACGGACTAGTAAAGTTGGTAAATGAAGAAAGGCGTAGAATGGGGTATTGATGTCATAGATATTGTGCGGTGCGGCGTCGTTGGAAGGTGTCAGTTGGTAATTTCTACAGATGGGTTATCTCCTGTGGGCAGGTTAGCGGTCATGTGGTTGGCAAGTTTCTGCGAGGAATTTTAGTGGCTATTCGGTAGGAGGTTGGATAAGTGAATGAAGCTAGAGAGTTTGAGTATTCATGAAATGCTAATAGGAGGATTTAAAAGAAATTGACAGAATGGTTGAGCAAGATCATGTCAGCAAGGGAGAAAGGATTTCGGTAGGGTCTAGAGTGGTGCAAGGAGTATCTTCAGGCTAAGTGGGAGAGTCCCATCGCCTGCGAGTGGGTTGCAGGATTATCTTCTCATGGGGTTGCGGATTATCGGCGTATTGGCAAGTTATTGCGTCTAAGGGGAAAGGAGTAAAATGGTAATTGCGCATGAGATTTGATAAATGTGTGCAAGGGTTGGCTCTATTGGGCCAGGGTTAGGCTTTAGAAGATTCAGAATTCATGCTTAATGCATAGGCGAGTTATAAGGATAGTGACTCGGTCACGTGCTTCATTGTGAAGGTGTTCGTGTGCTAGAAGAGCCTTGGAGTTGAATGTATTCGGAGCCAGTCAGAGTGGGTGACTCTCAATAATGGTCCTAATGAATTCGAAAGTTAAGAATGTGGTGTTTAAGGGTTTCAGGCAACAGTATGATTAAGAATCGAGCTTTTGCAGCGTAATTCTGAGAAAGGGAAAAATGGTTGGAGGGCTCTATATTATTTTTCAGCGTGCATGATAGTATTGGGGGAGAGAGAGAAATAAACTCCGGATTGTAGAAAGATTTACCAGGAGGGGTATATTAGTCGAGGTTGTGAATGCGCATAAGGAGGGTATGAGACGGTTTGTGGGATTGAGACAGCATGGCCTCGTGAGTCAAGGCCACTCAGGATGAGTGAGGATTTAGTTTGTTATGTGTTGAATGGGGTTACTATTATTTCCGAGGCAATTAAGGATAGTTAAAGGAAGATAGATTGGTTAGCCATGGTTGAAATGGCACATGTACGGAAGTGATCAACTCATTCAGTGTGATTAAGTTATGCATGTGGTTTGTGTCGGCGTGCAAGGCTTGTCAGCCGCCATGATAGATTTTATTTGGAAGCATTTAAGTATTATGGCTTGTCAGGTGTAGGCGGGTCCCGGAAGGATTATGGTGGTATAGACTATTCCTTGAGGGTTTGCCTATTTTGTGATTATGAGAATTCACTCGTGTGTTGTTATGGTTCTCTTGAATTGAGGTAAGTAAAAGGTTTCTATATGACGAAGTATTCACCCTATTAGTGGCTCAGGAGTTATGATGGAATTCTTGCGCTATTTCATAATGGCATGATTAGGTGCATTAAGCAGTATGGAACTGGAAGTAGGGATCGAGGTTGCGTTTCGGTGTTGACAAGGATGTCATGAGCTCGGATGAGCAAGAAAAGGGATTTGCATGTTTAGAGTAAGCTGGTGTTGACTTCAGCGTCACCTGAGATCGATGTTTGGTGAAAGAGGCTTTGCACCCTGGTTATGGGTTCTTGAATTGTTTTACGACGATAGTGTGGTTGGTAGTATGGATGTGCCGGCTTTTTACCTTGTGTGGAAGGTCGTGGGAGCATGACCACGGGAAGATCGTACGAGTGTGACATGTAGTCACTTAATGGATTCAAGATTTAGACTGAGTTAAAGAAGTGTAATATTGCTTATTTAAGAATTTATGCCTGGAAGACGTTCAGTTCATTTTTGTTATGGATTATGGGGTGTTTGTCCTGGTTATGATGGTTGTTCTTGCATGTTATGAGAAGAAGTGGGTTATTATGGACCCAGGCAAGGCTATCAGCCTAGTTCAGTGCGAGCAGAATCGGCTTGAAGTGTGCGAATGGATTTAAATAGGATTGTGGGCTCCATGTGAGTCAGATGTGTTCATTTCAGTATAGCGCTCCTCAAGGAGGGGTATTGGAATATTGGATGTTGTTCCATCTTCGTCCATTTCATGTAATATTATGATTGTGCCGTGTGAGTTGTGAAACGGCTTGATAATTTCCTAGGTGTTGAGTTTTCGCGTAGTGATGACGTCATGTGAGCAGGAGAGATCTTGAGATTCAGAGTATATATATCGCATATCAGTTGTGTTTGAGTTTTGTAGCGTATGACTCTATCAGTATCCCCCGGATGGTATTATACACTTAGCGTGCTGGTAATCGATATTCGATATTTAGTGGTAATGAGCAATTTAGCTCGGTGTGTATCTCCTTATGTAATTTTCATGTGTGGATCGGGTGGCACGCCGCCACGGGTATGTTATTTGGATCAGGTTGCACGCTGCAACAGTGTGATGTTGAGTAAGGTTCCCTATATATATTTCTCTTGTATTTTGCTTCCTACTTTCGGAGGAAGGTTCATATTAGTTGCGTGAGTTGTGTAGTCTCTTCCTAAGTCATTTCCTTATGTATCATGTTCGAGTTGTGGCCTATTGGCGCATTGTGGCATCGTGCGAGGTTGTTGGTCATATCTTGGGTGATTGGTTGTCTGAGCAGCTCATGTTGGGTGAGACGAGATTATTGGATCCGGGATCAGTGCGATAAGATTTTTGTGAAGTACATTAAAGGACAATTACCCGTAATTGGTTCGTAATGAGATGATGATTTTGTCAAAAGAAAAGATTCAACGTTGGTTAACTCTGCAGTAGGTTGTGAATTTCTACACGTCTCCTCCGTTGTGGTGGTATCATCAGCATTATAGCAGGACTTATATATATATATATCAGGAGATGCATTGGGAGCATCAGATTCATGGAACTTTGGCTACTAAGGTTCAGGGAATGTTATTGTGGTTAGATGGTGAACTATGTGGTGCAGGGTGCTAATTCAGCAAAGGTACGCAGTCATGTTCTGGTACCTTAGATGGTAGTTGATACGGTGTTCATATATTGGAAACAGGTCTGGCAGAGAATTTCAGGTGTTGGAACTAGGTTCTGAGCTTATCGTAAGGATAAAAGAAGATATCCTCAAATTTGACCAAGCTAATGTGCTCAACTGGATTGTGGTAGCACGGGCAGGTGCACGAGGTGTTAAACAATGATTTCATATAACTCCATAGCAGTTCTTAGAACGTTCGAGGACGAACATATGTTTAAGTGAGAGAGAATGTAACGACCCGACCGGTCGTTTTGAGCTCTAGCGCGTCATTCAGCGGTTTGAGGACATGTGCAACTTCATTTCAGGTGTTAAGACTTGTAGTCATGGTCGGAATTGAATTTTGGGAAGTTCGGAGTCAATTTGGAAAGAAAATTCTCATTTTGGATGCCTTAAGTTGGAAGAATTGACTAAGATTGGACTTTTGAGTAAACGACCTCAGAATCAGGATTTGAAGGTTCCAGCAGGTTCGTATGATGATTTCAGACTTGGGCATATGTCCGAATTGGGTTTTGGATAACCCGGGAGCGTTTCGGCGTATGTTGTGGAAGTCAACATTTTAGAAGAAATTTCCTAAGTCTGGGTTGAAGTGCATTTCAGTGATATTGATGTCCGTTTGAGATTCCGAGTTTGGGAATAGCTCAGTCTGGTGATTCTGGAATTGGGAGCGCAATCGGAAGTGAATTCGGATGTCCGTAGGTTATTTTAAAGTCATTTGGCTAAAGATAGAAATTTGAAGGTTTTTGAGAAATCCGACCGGAAGTGGAAATTTTGATATCGGGGTCGGAATGCGATTACGAAAGTTAGAGCCAGTCCGTAATGTCGAATATGACTTGTGTGCAAATTTTAGGGTCAATCGGACGTAATTTGACGGGTTTCGGCATCGAATATAGAAGTTTGAAAGTTCAAAGTTCATAAGGCTTGAATTGGAGAGCAATTCGTTGTTTTGATGTTATTTGATGTGATTTGAGGCCTCGAGCAGGTCCGCATTATGTTTTGGAACAGGTTGGTGTAATTGGACGGGGTCCCGGGGGCCTCGGGTGGATTCCGGGTGGTTAACGGATCGAATTAGGAGTTTGAGAAATAGTTGAAGCTGTTGTCATCTGGTGTGACCGCACCTGCGGGGTTTTGGCCGCAGGTGCGAGGGTATGTCCGCACCTGCGAGGGCGCAAATGCGGAAAGGAGGATCGCAGAAGCGGGAGCTGCTGGGCTGAGTCAGAGCCGCACCTGCGATGGAAATTCCGCAGGTGCGGAGCCGCATGAGCGGCTATTGCACCGCAGGTGCAAAAAGGCTGGAGGCAGTGTGGTGTTTTAAAAATGGAAAATTTGCCATTTCCTTCATTTGGCTTGGACGATTTTGGAGAGCGCAAGGAGGGATTTTCATCAAGAATCACTAGGTAAATCAATTCTCCTAATTTATGAGTTAAATATGTGGTCTTGCATGGATTTAGACATGGAAAATTATTATAAATTTGGGATTTTTAGGGGAAGGCCTAGAATTGGTTATTTGGAGTTTTGACCACGAATTTAAGCATGGAATTAAGAGTAAATTATGTATTTGAGTTAGTAAAGCTATGAGTGAGCATTATGTTCGAAAAATTTCGAAATCCGGGCACGTGGGCCCAGGGGCAATTTTGTCAATTCTTCGAGCCGAGTTAGGAATTTATATAATTTAAATGGTTATGCGTATTAGAGTACATTTTCATTGGTTTCCGTTATCTGACTAGCTTTGGAGCGTTGTGCAAATTATTTGGAGTCGTCGGAAGGGCTTGGAAGCTGGCTATGGAATTTCAAAGCGAGGTAAGTCTCCTTTCTAACCCTGTGAGGGGGAATTGTCCCCATAGGTGAACTAATTGAATACGTGTTACTATTTGCGGGGGCTACGTACGCACGAGGTGACGGGAGTTCGTACGTAGCTACTATTATGCTTGTGTCTGGGTAGTCTAGGACCCACTAGCATGCCTTACTTGTTGTACTTGTGATCTTGCCCGTGATGTTAGACTGTCAATATTATCGGATTAGTAATTGAATACCTAAGAATTGTTAGAGTTTACTTGTCTTAATCATTTAGAAAGAAAATTGATCTTCCGGGGATAATTGTGTTCCTGATAAATTTATAATATTTAAACCTTATTAAATTTGGCAAATGAATTTCCAGAAAAAGATTTAAATACTATCTCCGTGTTCCTTAAAAGAGAATTTCACCACTTTCTTGAGTAACTTCTTTCCTGATAAAAATGTGGTTTATTTGTGTGAATATGTGTATCTATGGGTACCTGAGTCGCAGGTATGATTCGCGAGCAGGATAACCTTATTATTCATATATGATAGCGTCGCATGATCGATTCACGAGCGGGGAAAATAGATGCATCTATGGTTCGAGCCGTTCAACCCTTCGGCAGTGCACATTTTATTATTGTTGGTCCGCACCGTTCGACCCTCGGCATTTCTTGCGCATGATAATTGTTGCATACTTTCTGTAATTATTACTTGCTTATTGGTCTGTGAATTATAAATTTGTCTACTGAAATGACAAAGATTTGAAGTGCTGAATGAGAAAGAAGTTGATATTCCTTATCCTTGATTTTTATTAAATTGCCTATGATATTCATGTTTAGTGTCTCACTTGATTATACTAAATTGACCTCTAGCAAGTGTCAAATTCGACCTCTCGTCACTACCTCTCTGAGGTTAGGCGGGATACTTACTGAGTACACGTTGTTTTCGTACTCATGCTACACTTGTTGTGCACTTTTATTGCACATGTACTTTCACAGCGATGTAGCTGACTTGGAGACTTATACGAGCTACATCATCCAGAGACGACCCGCAGCCGACAGAGTCTTCCTCTATGTATTGTATTTTTATTTTTAAATTTCTTGTCCAACTTGTATTTCGGACAAGCATTGTAGTAACTGTATAAATTCTTAGAAATTCGCTCATGCACTTGTAATACTGGGTTCTGGGATATGTTATGGGATTCATTCACTATTTAAGTTTGCTAAAGAGGTTATTGTTTACTTATTGGAAGTTCGATAAATCTAGTCAAGAAAATAAAAAGGAGTGATTTCAAATATTATAATAAAGTTAGTTAATTATTAAGTGTTGGCTTGCCGGACCGTGGGGTTCGGTGCCATCGGAACCTTTATGAATTTTGGGGCGTGATATACTGTCTACTTAAGCCTTAATAATCTAATATATTTATCCTCATATCCAGTCCACGCGTAGAATCTTATTTGGCAAAACTTGGAAATAATTGGATTTTGACTCGTGACGCAGGTTACACAAATCTTACTGAAGATTTGTTTGAAGAAGCTAATCTTGACACCAGAAAATTGATAGAGAAATTAAAACAGTCCAGATGGATAATGTAGACCAAACATGAAACTTAACCAAGTATTAAAAATCTGCAGCACTAACTTGACAAGCGGCGCAGACTTTTGTATCCACCCGGAAACGGATGTCCCTAGTTTCCAACAGGCATCCCTTTTTTGTCACGACCCACCTCCCTAGGCCATTGTGTATGTTGTCTTTTGCTCCATGTAACATTCAACCTTAGTATTATATATTAAGTAACTTTTGAACGGAAAAAAGAAGAAGACAACCGGTGCAGACTAAGCACACAATTAAATCCTGTGGAATCACCATAAAATGAACAATGTTAAATCCTCTCGCCACAATGATGCACTAGTGATGAAACGTATATCCAGATTACGATCCAAACAAAGTGAGCTAAGTTAGATAATGAGTATTTAGCTTGCTATCTATGTACCCTACAATCTATCTGGCGTCAATGATTTCTCCATCTAGGACAAAAGGCACTTTTGTTGTTGGAGATGGCTCAAGTTGAACATGGCAAAACAGAGAACCATAGGACTAAAAAGTTAAAAGATATTACTTAATGTGCATAGCATCAGAATGATACTTGTCCAAATCAGCATCAAGATCTTCGGCTGAGACAGGTTTATGATGGCTTCTATCGATAAAACCTCCCCGTCCAATCATGTGGCCGCCTCTCCTACTATTACGAGCCCTTCCATCTGCTGCAACTCCTGGTCTGCTGCCAAAACAATTCTTTAAAAGCGTCATTACATGTAGGCAAGGGCTCATTAGTAAGGAAATTACAACTCAATCATTAGCTCCAAAATGATCTTATTACTATCACTCTACTCTAGAGTTATTACTTGCTTGTAACAATACCATGGACAATTTGTATCCTTCCCTCGACAACAAAGCCAGAAGGAGCAGATCTTTTACCTCTGGAAAGTTGCTCGCGGATTTTCTGGTGCAAAATCAGGCAATATTGCAGGCACTGGATGAGTCACAAACTTCACCTCAATTTTCATTGGTCTCCCGTCAAGCTGTAGGTTGTTGTATCTCCTCATAGCAGCTAAAGCATCAGAGCGATGTGTGAAAACAACCTCTGCAGTTCCCTATACAAGAATTTCCTCAACATGAATATATTACACTACATTTCTCAGGAAAATGACAAAAGGAAGGTGGCTTGTCAAAGTACCTTTGATCTGCCAGTCTTATCATAATGCAGCGCGTACTCTGTAAGTTCACCCACATCTGAAAACAGCAGCTGAACAATCCAGATAGAGGATTTCTCATCAGAATAGTTGCTTCAAGAAAGTATTGCAACTACAATTTGTGATCAAAAGCTCTGAATTTAAAGCACAGAGTACCATCATTCTTAATAGCAACGATAATTAAGGAGTCTACAAGTAAGAAATTAGGTGCTACACCATCCAAGCAGAGTCAACCTTGCAGAAATTCTCTGTTCATTCATAAACATGGAAAGAGTAATATAGAAAATAGCGGAAAAGTTACTTCATCTTATATACTACAATAGTAAGGGGGAGTTAAGAGTATAAACCTAAGTATCCATTCATGAATGGAAAATGCAATAATGTAGAAGACAAGGGTGCTAAGCAGGCAGTAAAGCGCCAAGAACACGTTAAGTTTGGCCAGTATCAATGCGTTAAAAGTAAAATTAAATTATCATTCGATGTGTTTGATCTCATGGGATCCAAAAATAATCTCCTATAGTAAAAGTAATAAAATGGACACATCTGAAATTCTTTTTATAACATCAAGTTTACATTTCAAAAGGAACTTACTCCTTGATACAAATTCTATTAGACCCAAGCATATATAAGAAAACTCAATGCAAAGTACAAAAAACAGAAAAAGCAATTTCAAGTTTCCGAAGACCCTATCCTGCTTCATAAAATGAATGCAAATCCACCTTAATTTCTTTTCACATGAGAAATAGAAGAAACTCTACAGTCCTCCGCTCTACCAACTGAGGTAAGGTGGGTTTGTTGAGAAATAGAAGAAAAGAGGGTTGATACCCTGATGTCATCGTTGGAGACCCCGTAATCGAGATTAGATACAAATAGCTTAGTCCCATAATCCCACTCTGACCCTTCAACCATCATCTTGTCTGGCTCTGGAAAACGCTGCAATAATTTTCAAGAATATTAGTGTTACAGGCGAGAAAGAAAGAAATAGGAACAGCCTGGTACCTCCGGCATTGAGTAGGGCGTCATTCTGCAACGGCGACTTGGTCCGCCCCTACCATAAACCTGCACACTGCGGCGCTTTTGATTGATGTGACCTCTGGAACGTCGTTCACCATTGCCCTTTTGTTTGTTTTTCTTGATGATATCATCCAGCGACATGTCCACAGAGTCAGCCATTGAAGCACACAGGAGGAGAGAAGGGTTTTTAGAATAGTAAAATAATGTGATTGAGGACAATGGGCCTTATAGAGTAGTACAGCAGAGAGTAGTGGGCGCATGAATAACAGCTGGCTGCTCAGTAAAAGCAACCACCCTCGATTTTACTATGTTGCCCAGGCTCAATTCCTGAAATTATATTCAGGTTATAATTAATGACGGATTTATATCTCATTTGAAACTATTTGTTGTTTTTCTTTTCTTCGAACACACGGGCATAATATTAGCAACTCCACATGACGGACCGGTTGCAAAAGAAAGTTCTTAGTCAAAAAGAAGGTTAAAGCGGTCTAACGAGACTCGAGTAGACAGTATATGAACAATCGCATGCCCACTACCTAGCGAGAACATGAATCTGCATATTGTAACATTAAACCTCATAGACATAAATTTGGCCACAAACAAAATGAATAACATGCAATCCCATACATACATATATATTGGATGCAAACAGTATATGGAATAGGACAACTAGTTATATTAGGGAAACATCTATAGTGGTGTTGAGGTTGCATACCGTCAAAATCGGGAATGACCGATCTTGTGGTTTCTACGACATTCCGAGCATGTTCTTGATGATATCGAGGCAAGACCCGAAGATCAACTCCGACGTGAATTCCTCGAGGATCGGCAGCGAGGCATCAGTGTACATCGGTATAGAATGGACATCGGAGTCCGTCGCAGAAAGGCGCGGGACTCCCAAGAATGCTTGGCTAAGGCTGACAAATACCTGCAAGAATAGTACAAGTTTGTACCGGACCATTGAATAGATGTACCAGCTTTTGTAATAATTGTATATGTACCTTGTTGGGATTTCCCCGCCTATATAAAGGGGATCCTTATCATTTCTTGCACACACAATATTCAATACAAGAACATTCTCTGCTCTCTAACTTAAACATTCTCTATTGTTGATCCCTTTGATTTATTGCTTACATTTATTGTGTTCTATTGATTGTTCTTCATTTATTATTCATCATTGATCATAAATAGCCGCCTTCGAGGCGATAGGACTGTTATAGCTCCATCGACCATCCACTGTTAATCCCGAGCCTCGACCTCGAGGCCCTATCTCGGTCAGCTCAAACCCCGACCTAGGGCAGTTTGGTTTGCATATCTTTGCTCTCTTTAATTCTTATCTTATTTCCTCAATTCACACTTAGCATATATTGCTTAACAACTAGTATTAAAATAAATCACATATTTTTAGAACCACAAAATCAAATCTAATTGTAATTACCATTTTCAAGGTAAACAGTTTGGCGCCCACCGTGGGGCTAAAAATAATAGTGATTGTTTTAGTGCTGGTTTACTGAAAATCACAAGTTTTTCTTCGCACTTTTTCTTGTCCAAGAATTTTTTATTTCAGGTCAAAATATCTAACTCAGTAAATGCACGTGAAAACAACGGCTATGAGGACCATGGAGAGAATGGTGTAGTTGTTTCACGCGCTGGTGTACCACTGGAAAACCCTGAGAACACACCAGAGCCAATTCGCGTGGACGTGGGCTCGCGCAACGCCCAACACGTCGATATAAACTCCCACACTGACGGGGGTGTACGCCGAGAAAACGAACAGGAGGTTCAGAAAACTCCAGCTCGAGAGGAAAGAGAGGTTAGCCTTCATGTCATTTTTAAAATGTTGCAAGCACAACAGTTGGCAATTGCCCAGCTACAAAGCCACAAAAAAACTCCAAGTACAGCAGCATCAGAAACGGCTCTTCGAGTCAAACAAGCACCGGGGAGGTGAGCAACAACGGGTCAGCAGCCGACTCTGCGGTTATGAAAATGCTCAAGGGCCTCACGAAGAAGATCGAGTCAAGGTTGCCAGAGAGAAAACCAAGGCCATGTGAGGGAAGATATCAACCATACACTGAAGATCGAAGAAACGCCCCAAGGCGTAACATACCTCGAAACGACCGTAGGGAAGATCGAGGTCAGAATCCTCGGGGACTTATGAACAAAGCCGGGTTCAACAGGTTCATAGGGCCGAAAGAGGAGCTCCAATTATCCGAGCGCAACTTCAACATTGGCGTTTCGTACATCGTATCAGCCATAGGGAAAATCAAAGATACCAGGTGGCCAAAACCTATACTGTCAGACCCTTCGTAGAGGAACCCTAACTTGGTGTTCGAGTTTCACGGCACGCATGGTCATAGGACCGAAGACTGCAGACAGCTCCGAGAAGAAGTAGCCCGATTAGTTAGCAAAGGGCACCTCCAAGAATTCGTCAGCATCCGAGTTGTAAACACCTTTCGGGGAAGAAAAATAGACCGGAGGGGCGAAATGGGAAAACCTCGGCACACCATTCATATGATCATCGGTGGAAGCGACGCTCTTCAAGGACCCGTGATCAAGCGGACAAAGGTATCCGCTACAATAGTAAGGCAAATTCGGGGCCGCCTTCCCGAAGACATCCTTGCATTCATTGAAAAGGACTTCGAGACCTTGTCGCATCCACATAATGATGCGCTGGTAATTTCTTTTCTCTTGAATAACATTCAAATTAAACGTGTACTCGTGGATCCAGGTAGTTCGACCAATGTAATCAGGTCGAAAATGGTGGAGCGGCTCGTACTTCTCAATCAAATCATACCTACTTCCCGAGTCCTTAATGGATTCAACATGGCCGGTGAAGCGACTAAGAGGGAGATCATCCTCCCGGTCAACATGTCCGGTACAGTTCAAAATATCAAATTCCATGTCATCGAAGGTGACATGAGGTACAATGCATTGCTTGGGAGGCCATGGATACACAACATGAGGGCAGTGCCATCAACTCTTCATCAAATAATGAAGTTTTCAGCGAAAGACGGTATAAAAACAGTATATGGGGAGCAGCATGCGGCAAGGGAAATGTTCTCGGTTCACAGCGAGGTTCCAACATCCAGGCCCTCTATCTTGGAGGAGCCGAAGGGCAAACAGATCCCGGAGGAAGACTTCCTCACTCCCCGAACCTTCGTTGCCCCCGAAGAATCGGATGTAACTAAATCGACAATTAAAAAGCTGGAGCAGGCTGTACTGGTCGAACACCTCCCAGATCGAAAGTTATACCTGGGAACGGGATTAACCCCCGAACTCAGAAAAAAACTCATTTAATTTCTTATTAATAACATCTTTTGCTTTGCTTGGTCCCATTTAGACATGATAGGGATCCCGCCGGAAATAACCACCCATCGACTGAGCGTCGATCCCAGGTTCAAACCGGTGAAGAAAAAAAGAAGACCTCAGTCCGAGGTAAAACATATATTCATGAAGGACGAGGTAACAAAACTCCTTAAAATAGGGTCTATTAGGGAGGTAAAATACCCCGATTGGTTGGCCAATATGGTAGTAGTCCCCAAGAAGAGGAACAAGTTAAGAATGTGCGTATAATATAAAGACTTGAATAAAGCATACCCCAAAGACTCATTCCCATTGCCCAACATCGATCGCTTGATTAATGCTACGGTGGGCAACGAGATCCTCACCTTTCTCGATGCCTACTCGGGGTATAATTAGCTTCCGAAAGGGGTGCTTGCTGGAGAAGCTCAACGAGATGTGGGTTCAATTCCCGCTATGCCTCATCCTAGTAGGTGTCTGCGCCATTGGTCCAGCTAAACTTGCTCTGATCTAGTGTGCGTCTGCTCCTGTTCGGGCTCACTCAGCAGAAAGCTAACTCTCTTCTCCTGTTTTAGCTTGAGCCCAATTCAAATGAACCCCGAGGATAGGGAAAAGACTTCATTCATCACAAATGTAAAGACCCGTAAAAATTTCATGTCTAAAAATGATGCCCGGGTAGGTCCCCACGTTTGTTATAACTGTAGAAATTCTTAAGAGCGGGCCTTTTTGAGTAAAAAGTACCCCGGGACTTAAAAGATATAATTTCCCAAAATTGCGCGGATTTGCGGTCCACTATGCGATCGCAGATCAGGTATGCGGACCGCATACCTGGATAGCCTGCTGTCCAATTTGAGGACAGCTATGCGGCCCAAGATGCGATCGCATTTTGAGAATGCGGGCCGCATAGTTGTCGCATTCTTGCACCTTGATTCTTGCGGAGGGAGTTATGCGACGCACTATGCGATCCCATAACAGGTATGCGGACCGCATAGTGGTCGCATACCTGGGCAGTCTGTTTTCCCTTTTGGCCCAACTGAGGGCCATTTATGTGACAGGAATGTGGACTGCATAGCAGGAATGCGATCGCATTCCTGACCGCATTTCCTTCTTTGGGGCTTCTAATTTCTGATTTTAAAACCTGACCCGTAGTTTAATAAAACACCCCTCCCCTTCATTTTAACACCTATATGACTAAAATAGAGAGAAGTGAGAGTGGGTTCTAGAGAGAAGTCCTCATCTTTCCCAAATTGGTCCTCCATCTCTACTCAGGCCTGGAAGTTTATCGAGTAGTCGTCATCTTCTTCATCATAAGAGGTAAGTCTCCACCCTATTTCCCCAAATTCTCAGAGTTTAGTTAAGAATAAAACACATAGGTTGGTTCTTGAGAATGAAAGTTGAGACCTTGCATGCATGTGAATAATCTTCCATAACCTAGTAAATGGAAGCAAGTAGAGTAACCTTTCACTAAAAAGGGTTTAGTTAATCTAAGGGATCACATAGTGTTTGATAAAATGCTCAAATGAATTCAAGACTCCTAATTCTAAGGTAAATGTGTTGCATTGTGAACTAGATTGACGGTGCTAGACGGTTCGGTGAATTGTGATATAAATAAAAGGTATGTATGGCTAACTTTAATCTTTGTAGAGTCGCCTTGTTGGTGTCTGAGCATTCGGTATGAGTTCCTGACTTATGCATATGTGAATTGATTGTTCTAATGTGTTGAGACGTAAGATTTTATTCTCTGGTTGTCCTAGTTGATTTTTTCATGCCACCATGCTATGTGAGATTGTGAAAAGGGCTCCATCACGTGCAAAACTCGTTATGTGCTTGAACATCTCGGTATGAAAGGTTGTGCTACCAAACGAAAAAAATGATAACGAATCCTATTGTTGAATGTATCTAAGTGCTAAATGTTGTGTAGTAAATAATGGAAAGGAAATGTAGATTTAACTAATTGAGTTATATGTTGATGGCATACCGCATTGGACTCACTGTTTGGTAAAGATTTCTGTGGCCTTGATTTCATATGGTTATTTGGTAGTTACGAATGAATGTACTTGATGATGAGAACCTTTGTGATTGAATTGTTGGGTGATGTTGCTACAAATGATGGGGAGTAAATGTGGGATGATTTTATTCAGCTAAATGATTATGGCACGCCGTACATGACATACTATTTGGTAAAGATTATTGTGAACACATGATTGTTTGATTGTTATGAAATTATACTCTTGATGATATGAAGCCTTGTGATTGAATTGTGGGCTGTTATTGTTGCTACGAAATGTGATTGTACGGTGGGATCGGGTTGCGCGCCACAATAGGAGGAATAAGGGTGATATGTGAGAAGAAATAAGGGTGGAATGTGATTGTCCGGTGGGATCGGGTTGCGCGCCGCAACAAAATGTAATAAGGCTGGAATGTGATTGTCCGGTGGGATTGGGTTGCGCGCCGCAACAGGAAAACATAAGGGTGGATTGCGTTGAAATAAGAATCTGTGAAACTCCCAATTGTGTTTATTTCTGTATCTCTGTGCAGTAATTGTTTGGTTTCTCTAACTTTCTTATATCTTGTGTACTATTTGATTCTACTTAGAATAAAGTTTGTTCATACATGCTAGTACTATTCAACGGTACTAATGTCTCTTTTGCTGGGGGCACTACATCTTTTATATGGATGTAGGTGGTTCCATAGCAGGTAGCTCAGCCCGCCGATAGTGGTGCCTCCTCTTCATCCATTCAGTAGTTCTGGTGAGCCCCACTTCCTCTCGGAGTCGTGTGTAGTCTATACCATCTTCTTTTGTATATGTTGCATCATTAAAGGTATAGTCGAGGCCTTGTTGTCGACAGGTTTATGTAAACCTCCTAGTACTCTTAGAGGCTTTGTAGACAATGTGTGGGTTGTATATATGTATTTTGGGCAGTAGCTGTGTTCGATCGAAATCGTGGTTCGTGCAGGAAAAGTTGTATGTATATATATGTTTTTGGATTATCAAATGTTGAAAGTTAAAAGAGGAAATGAACTTATGTTGTAAATCGTACTTTGAATCTAAATTGGCTAATTCATATGGAACAATGTATATTTTAGACACGGGGCAACGCGTTGGGTAGGAAAGGCAAACCAGATCCGCTTGACCGGGATCATCCGGTTAGGCGCCGATCGCGTCCCTCAGTTTTGGGGCGTGACAACAAAGTATGGGACGTACTGTTACAATGTGATGCCCTTCGGGTTAAAAATGCGGGAGCCACGTACCCCCGCCTTGTTAATACGATGTTTGAACATCAAATTGGCAAATCCATGGAAGTTTATATTGATGATATGCTAGTTAAGTACCTGCACGCAGAGGACTATTTGAATAACTTGCAGAAGACATTTGACATCCACCAAAGCTACCACATGAAGCTCAACCCTGAGAAGTGTGCCTTCGGAGTAGGTTCGGGAAATTTTTTAGGTTTCATGGTGTCAAACAGGGGGATTGAGATTATCCCCGAAAAAATCAAAGCCATCGAGGAGATCACGGTGGTAAACAATGTGAAGGATGTACAACGACTGACCGGGCGGATAACTGCCTTGGGCCGATTCATATCGAGGTTGTCATACATGAGTCACCATTTCTTCTCTTTGATAAAAAAGAAAAACAACTTCGATTGGACTCCGGAGTGCCAACATGCCTTAGAAGAGTTGAAGCGGTATCTATCAAGCCCGTCCTTTACTCCACACCCCAAAGGAGGATGAAACGTTATATTTGTACATGGCCGTATCAAAGGTGGTGGTGAGTGGTGTACTAGTTCGAGAGGAACGAGGTACGCAATTCCCTGTTTACTATGTGAGTCAGACCCTGGGGGACGCCGAAACCAGGTATCCACTCCTGGAAAAACTAGCTCTTGCATTAATAAGTGCATATCGGAAATTAAAACCTTATTTTCAATGCCATCGCATTTGTGTTTTGACAACATACCGTCTTCGAAGCATATTGCATAAGCCCGAGTTATCAGGCCGATTGGCCAAATGGGCCATCAAACTCGGGGGGTATGACATCGAGTATCAGCCCTGAACAACTATCAAATCCCAAATTTTGGCAGATTTTGTGGCTGAATTTACGCCCACCCTTGTGCCCGAAGTAGAGAAAGAATTTTTGCTAAAGACGGGCACATCTTCGGGGATATGGACCCTATTCACCGACGTTGCCTCGAACGTGAAAGGGTCCGGGCTAACATAGTTCTAAAGCCACCTACGGGCGGCATAATTAGACAATCTATAAAAACTGCAAAATTGACTAACAACGAAGCCGAGTATGAGGTTATGATTGCAGGTCTGGAATTGGCCAAAGGCTTAGGAGACGAAGTTACGAAGCAAAGTGTTATTCCCTTCTGGTGGTAAATCAGGTAAATGGGAGCTTCGAGGTTCGAGAAGACAAGATGCATAGATACTTAGACAAAATTCAAATCACATTGCACCGCTTCAAAGAATAGACCCTGGTTCATATACTTCGAGAGCAAAACAGCAAGGCCGATGCCCTCGAAAACCTGGGATCATCTGTCGAAGAAGACGACATACTCCCCGGGGCCGTGATTCAGTTATCCAAATCAGTGATCGAGGAGGTCCACGCCAAATTCAACTCCACTAGCCTGACATGGGATTGGAGAAATAAATACATCGATTATTTGGGAAGTGGGAAGCTACCCACGGACCCAAAAGAATCGAGGACCCTGGGAACCAAAGCAGCTCGATTCTCACTTGACAAAAATGGAGCTCTATATAGAAGGACCTTCGATGGACCCCTGGCGGTATGCTTGGGACAGGGGAACATAGATTATGTGCTCCGAGAAATCCACGAGGGCACCTGCGGAAATCACTCTGATGCAGATTTTTTAGTCCGAAAAGTGATCAGAGCAGGTTACTATTGGGACAGCATGGAGAAGGACGCAAAAGAATTCGTCCAGAAATGCAGCAAATGCCAAAGATTCGCACCAATAATTCATCAACCTGGTGAACAACTACATTCAGTATTGTCGCCGTGGCCGTTCATGAAGTGAGGGATGGACATCGTCGGACCCCTACCAACGACACCAGGTAAAGCTAGATTCATTCTATTTATGACCGACTATTTCTCGAAATGGGTGGAAGCGCAAGCCTTCGAGAAGATAAGAGAAAAAGAAGTCATTAAATTCATATGGGACCATATCATGTGCCGACATAGGATCCCCTCCGAGATAACCTGCAACAACAGAAAGCAAGTCGTCGGAAGCAAAATAACAAAGTTCCTCGAGGATCATAAAATCAAAAGGATCATGTCGACACCCTATCAGCCATGTGCAAACGGTCAGGCCGAATCCACAAACAAAACCATCATTCAAAACTTGAAAAAGAAGTTAGAAAATGGGAAAGGTAAGTGGAGGGAAATGTTGCCCGAGGTACTATGGGCATATCGAACGACTCTAAAATCGAGCACAGGAGAGACACCATTTTCTTTGGTGTATGGGTCCGAGGATTTGATACCGGTTGAGGTCGGGGAGCCAGGCGCCAGATTCCGGCACGCTATTGAGAGTTCAAACAACGAGGTTATGACTGCAGCCCTTGAACTGTTAGACGAGTAGCGAGAATCTTCACTGGTCCGAATGGCCGCCCAAAAATAAAGAATCGAAAGGTACTATGACAGGAGAACAAACCTCCAACATTTTGGAGCCGTGGACTTAGTCCTTAGAATAGTCACCTTAAACACTCGGAACCCTAATGAATGGAAACTAGGCCCGAGCTGGGAAGGACCGTACCATGTCCTTGGAGTAATCGGCAAAGGGTTCTACAAACTCAGCACCATGGAAGGCGAACAACTTCCAAGCAATTGGAACATATCAATGCTCAAACGCTATTATTGCTAAGGTGAAACCTTCTCCTTTTCATTTGTGTGTTCCACACTAAAAACCTTTATAGATGTCCGATGGAAGACATCGAAATATTATCCGACTCGAAGACCTTGGGTTTTAAAGCGTGTGTTGCACTCTTTTCCTTCGATCGGGTTTTATCCCAAAAAGGGGTTTTACTGGCGAAGTTTTTAACGAGGCAACATCTTTATGCTACCTAAGAAGAAATCAAAAATTATCCAAGGTTCCTCTTCAACCAACCTCGAATACTGGGGGGCATCCCCCCTGGGAGATCACCTCATCGGAGAAACCGGAATAAGCCAAAAGGGTCTCGGTAAGAAAATGATGTATCGTGCCAAACGGTCAAATGAACTGTGTCCATATAGAATAATCGAACCCTCGAAGGCAAAAACATGTATACTTGTACCAAGTAATCAAAGGAGTATCTTTTACCATCAAAACGCTTTGCGCTCCAGAGAAATTGCTATTATCACAAGAAATGGCTCTAGGGCCAGAAATGTCCCGAACACTCGGGGACTGACATCAAAACTCGAGGCTGTAAGACCTCAGGGCCGGAAACTTCGAGCTCGAAAGACCTCGATAAGGCGACACCAAGGTTTACAAAGAACGACCCTAAAGCCAAAAGCTTTCGATGTCTCGGGGACTAACGTCAACGGTCACCCCATCGAGCTATCATAAACTCGAGGCCATAAGACCCCAAGTGGGCAACCTCGACCCCAACATTCAATATGTAAGACCTCCGGGCATGCTAAAAAATGTAAGACCTCCACGAGGCATTACCAACACTGTAATACCTCAAGTAAGGCATGTCCAAATTATAAAACCTTACAAAAGGCATAATCCTGATTTTAAAGCCAAGGCTATATATTCGAACTTGTAAGACCCCTAAAAAGGCATACCCTCGATATAGACGCCAAGGCTACCTCACTTGGGAACTAAAAGACTACGGTCAAACACAATGACTATGGTCAAAAGGCTACGGCCAAACACAATGACTACGGTCAAAAGGCTACGGCCAAACATAATGACTAAGGTCATAAGGCTCCGGCCAAACTAACGGGGACGCCTGACCGTTGCCATACAATCACAAATACTTCGAAAATACTTTGAAAAGAACCGGTTAACCAGGCTACCCTCGGCATAGGCAAAAGAGCTTCGATAATATCAGCTCCAACAATAAAAAGGCTTCGAAACTTTAGCCATCGAGCGACACCTCCCGAGGTGCTCATCTATCGTCACACAATGGCTCACAATCGATGTTCTTATCAAATTGTCTGTCACGACCCAAATCCTAATTCAGGTCGCGATGGCGCCCAACAGCGGGGTTAGGCAAGCCGATATAACTTTCACTAAGTGATACCCTTCCCATTCGATCAAACAAGTCAATGGTTACCAGTTTATAACAACTAATATGATACTAGCCTTGAGTGAAGGTAAAGTCATAGTAGATACAAAGCCAAAATAAAACATACACATAGATATACATCCCAAAACCCTAAAAATATATACCGCGTGTGTGCTAGGAACTAGTGTCACGGGCAACTACTAAATATACAATGACTACAACATATACATGGTCTAAATCTGAGTGAAATAGACAGAGAGCATAACAAAGAAACTCCCGGACGCTGCTAGGAAGTCGCTAGGAAAGCAGCTCACCGTGAAGTATGACCACACTATCAATATTGGGCGCCGGCCTGAAAATCAGATGGACCAGCCTCCGGACCTGTACAGTCAAGTACAGAAAAGGAAAGAAAGTGCAGCATGAGTACATATATATAAATATGTACCCAGTGAGTATCCCGTCTAATCTCGAAGAAGTAGTGACGAGAGGTCGACTCGATACTCACTAAGGTCCAACAGTCGTAAAGTAAGCAGGATGTAAAGAAA
>ML267021.1:16972-64672 GCA_005239495.1 Nicotiana undulata | reverse complement strand
GTGCAGGTGTAGCATCAGTACAACCGACCCCATGTACTGAGTAAGTTTCGAGCCTAACCTCAGCGAAGTAGTGATGAGGCTAGGACCGACAACAATATATATGCACCTGGGCAATTCCATATAATAACAGGAAAATACCGACGGAAATAAGCAAGTAAGACAGATACGGGGAGAACATGCTGGGGGTAAAAGGGGCAACAAAATGCTAGCACAGTAGAACATGGTAATAACTGAAGTGTAAAAAGTAAAAGCCGGGTTTTAACGTCTCAGGTTAGATAATGAACAGCAAAGGCACAGCATGTCCCCTCGTGCATAATCTCGCAATCACTCGGCACGGAATGTCCCCTCGTGCAATAAATAGTAACACTCGGCACAGAATGTCCCCTCGTGCAACAAATAATCAACGATCAACACAGCATGTCCCCTCATGTGATAAATAACAAACAATCAGCACGTCATGTCCCCTCGTGCAATAAATAATAAACGATCAACACGGCATGTCCCCTCGTGTGATAAATAATAAACAATAAGCACTGCATGTCCCCTCGTGCGATTAATAATATAACGATCAACAATATTATGTGAAAATCAACAATAAGAAGTCTCAAGTGTAGGGAAATACTCAATAAAATTCTATCGTCCCGGCAAGGGACTCAGCTATACCCAACCTCGCATCCGAAATACAATTTCAACAGTAAAAGCCTCAACTGAAACAAATAACACAATAACTCCAAATGTCATGAAACAATATCAAGGTATCACTTCTAAATCACCAATTACTCATAGTACGAAGAATATTAAGAACACGGTATGATTCATCACAATTGACTCACGGGCATACTTGACCGCAACATATAGGCACTCGTCTCCCCCCCTATACGTTGGACATGAATTACACATAGCAAATAAGACACTATACCTAATCCCTCAAGATAAGGTTAGGCCAAACACTTACCTCGGCTCCTAAGTGCAAGTCAAGCCTCTAATACCGCCTTCCCTCTCGAATCCAACTCCGAATCGATAATATCTAGACATAATGGATTTATTAACATCAATAAATACTGAATAAACCAATTTCGAAGCCTAATTATACATTTTCTACTATTCTTCCAAAAATACTAAAATTTGACCCCGGGCCCGCTTGGTCCAAACACGAGGCTCGGACCAAAATCCGATCACCCATAACCCAACGAGTTAGAATATATAATTTGTTTTAAGATTCGACCCCAAATTGAGGTTGAATCACCAAAAATTCCCAAAAACTTAACTCTACCCAAAAACCCTAATTTCTACTTTGATTTTAGGATTTTAGCCCTAGACTCTAGTGATTTAGGCCTAAAATCACTTACCCAAGAGCTATGGAGGAAGGATTGGCTTGGAGGCCTTCAATGGAGGTTGGAGAGGAAAGAAAAAGGTAAAGAATGGTAAAATCCCGTAGTAGCATTCTAGTTTTGACTTAAGGAATTAGCTGGGCGATTTTGTTCATCGCGATCGCAGGAAAAGGGCTGCGATCGCGGAGAGTCTGGTCCTAACTCCCTGCGATCGCAAAACAGGAGTCGCGATCGCAAAATATAGCTTAGCTGACCATATGCGATCGCGGAACACTGGGACGTCACACTATGCGATCGCGGGTCAAAGGGATGCGATCGCGGAAGGGACCTGGACAGACCTCTGCGATCGCGGAGCAAGGTCTGTGATCGCAGAGAAGAAAACACCAGACACCAGAAACCAGGCCAAAACACCAGATTTTTGACTTTTTAACACCCCGTTAGCTACCTGAAATTCACCCGAGCCCTCGGATCTCAAAACCAAAAACACACACGACTCCCAAAACATCCTACGAACTTATTCAAGCATTTAAATCACCAAAATATCATCAAGATCATCGAATCAAACCTCAAAATCTTAGAAATTTTTCTTAAGCTTCATAAAGCTTAACTTTCCCTATTTTAATCTAAATCACGTCGTTTCACGTCCGTTTTACACCAAATTTCACAGATAAAACAAATAACATATAATAAACTTGTTTCGGGCTCCGGAACCATAATACCGGCCCGGTAACACAGTTTTCACTTAATTATTCAATTTTAAAATACTTTATTATTTTCAGAAAACAATTTTCTTTAAAAATTCGTTTCTCGGGCTTGGGACCTCGGAATTCGATTCCGGACATACGCCCAAGTCCCATATTTTCCTACGGACCCTCCGGGACCGTCACATCACGGGTCCGGGTCCATTTACCAAAAATGTTTACCAAAGTCAACTTTATTCATTTAGTTATCATTCCATTTTTCATCAAATTTCAACATAAAGACTTCCCGGCTACACGCCCGGGATGCGCACGCGTATCGAGGTGAGATTAACGGAGGCTTTCGGGGCCTCGGAACATAAATTTAGCTAGAATTACTTAGGATGACCTTTTGGGTCATCACAGTCTAATACAACACAACAATTATATCCCTCAACCTGTAAGAGGAAATCTCTATAGACTCAGTATCGGTGGCATGCATCACCCGCAAAGCCCGCTGCATTAGATATAGAAAGTTCTCAGGATCTTCGTTTGGATCTATTCATGTGAATAACGCGGGGTACAAGTTTATGAAATCTCAACTCTCGTGCTAACTGCTTTATCTGAAGTGACAGGGGCCTGACATTGGGCCTGAGAGCCCACTAATCGAGTTAACAACTGCATTGCATATCTAGATTCTGCTCAAGATCAACTGGGGAAGTAACATAAGATACATTAACTTCTATGTGATGTTTCGGTGGTGGAGGTAGTGTCCCTGAAACCTTTGTCCCAACCTCATCGAGGGGTCCATGTTGACACACGGGGCAGGCGGCACTTGACTGGTGCCTTCTCTTGCTTCTTCATTTAATCCTTGAGCAAGTTCTTGATGTCTTATGGTAGGGATAACTATAAACAAAAAAAAAGACGGGGATAAGAAGTGAATACTTACGACTCAACTCTATCGCACGATCTTAATAGGAAAGAAGGGTAGTCCTCCTAGATATCCTGTAGCCTCTTGCTTATAATGATGGTGCACAACATACCCATAAACAAGACTCGACTAGATACGACTTGCAGACTCTATATGACATACCTACTCTAATGCCAAATTTGTCACACCCCAACCTTGGGAGGTGCGACCGGCACACGACTCATGAAGGTCTGTGCGAACCGACGCCTATTCGCACATTCTTTTTATTCTTAAAACTGGGCCATTGAGGCCTTCAAGTAATAACACTAAAATTAATATGTGAATAATTGATTAACTAAAGAAACATTGACATTTCATGTGAATTCATAATAGTACCCAACAAGGATACAATCCCACTCATTTACATATAACCATACTTTAGTCTGCAAACCTCTAACACTACAAAAAGGAGTGCAGGTTTACATGACTTGGTCAGGACAGGGCCCCACAATACCTAATACGTTCAGAACATCTTCTTTAGTACCTATTGACTTCCGAATTACTATCCCGAAGGTGTTGAGAAAAACAACCAATCTGCTGGAATAGCACCCTACTGGGAGAGAGGTCACTGGGTCTATTTGCACCAGTGGTGGGCATGAACACATTGCCCAAAACACAATGGCGTTAGTACGGAAAATGTACTGTGTATGTAAGGCTAAGAAAAGAATGTAAATCATAGACGTAATATAAGAGATATGGTTTCATGGTTTCAGTCGGGATACCGAAGACAGCCACCTGGGGCATACACTATAGAAGCCATAACTTATAAAGATGCAACACTTACGGAGGTTTGTACCACTCATTGAATCTATGTATTAAATATAACATAGTATTACTTAGCATTTCGTTAGGGCATCTTACTTTGTATCTTTCACGGTCTCATAAGGGACTCGGTAAGATTTATCTACTTTTTAACATCATACCTGGCCTTAAGAGGGTCGGTCATACCCGACCACATGAGTTCTTAGTAGTATCTTATACCACATCTTTCCGTACCCACCCTCGTAGAGAGCTCGGTCATCCCTAGCCACACAAGGGATCGGTCGTACCCTACTATGTAAGGGCTCGGTAGCATTTCATGTCATATCCAAATGATCAGTTGATACATAATAGGTTATGTACTAGGCCACACAAAGGCTCAGTAAAGTAAAACAGATACATATACATATAAGTGCAATGCAAAATAACTCTCAAGAGTTATAAAATTCATATAAGAACAAAACAATATCATTGAGAGGGGCTTAAAATTACAAAACCTTACAATGCATGAATCATTGAGAAGAAAGGAGAGACATACACTTACTCATGCCAAGAAAGAAAGTTGCCCTACATACCTTGTAACGACCCGACCAGTCATTTTACGTATTCGGACCCTGTTCCCCTAAATAAGACTTCCCATAGCGGCTTATAGTGATTTATGACTCGTAGGGACGGGTGGTTGGGGATCTGGAAGTGTTTAGGGCAGTATAGGAACACTTGGTTCCTTAAGGTTGGCTTTTAAGGCCAAATTTGACTTCGGTCAACATTTTGAGTAAACGACCTTGGAATCGACTATTCCAGCAACTTTGTATGATGATTTTGGACTTGTGCGTATGTCCAGAATATGTTTTGGATGACCCGGGAGCATTTCGACGCCAAATAGCGAAAATAGAGTTTCCTTAAGTTCATAATATGGTTCAGAATGTGTTTTGGTATCATCGAGGTCCGAACGAAATTCCGAGACCGGGAATAGTTTTGTTATGTCATCTATAACTTGCCTGCAAAATTTGGTATCATTCCGAGTTGTATAGGTCAGTTCGGCGCATTGAAATCGAATTCAAGAACTTAAATTTTCTTAAGTTTGATTCTAGGGGTTTTGAGGTGTGATTTTGAGTTTTAGCATTGTTTTTGATATTCCAAAGGCTCGAGCGAGTCTGTAATATGATTTAGGACTTGTTGGTAGAATTTCACGGGGGCTCGGGTGGGCCAGGTGCGTCCCGGACACCAAACGGGGCAAAAAACCAGTAGCTTCAGCTGCTGGTTCACTAGGTCTGGTGTTACCACAGGTGCGGTTGCCCAGATCGCAGGTGCGAGACCTCCCCTACGGTCAAGGCCTCGCAGGTGCGGCCCTAGGGGAGATGGTCCAAATCCGCAGGTGCGGACCTTTCTCCGCAGGAGCGGATCTGCTGGTGCGGAAATCCCTCCGCAGGTGCGATCCCCAACCTTTTTGCCAACTTCCGCAGGTGCGAGCCTTGGCTCATAGGTGCGAGCCTTGGCTCGTAGGTGCGAGACCGCACGTACGAGATCACTGAAGGCAGTGAGCTCATTTAATACAGGACTTAACCATTTTTCACCATTTCTTCTCCATCATAGGCGACTTTGAGAGCTCACAAGAGGGTATTCGGCCAAGCTACTAAGAGGTAAGTAATTTCCATTTAGATGTTTGTTTATTACATCAAATCTTAGGTAGATCAAAGGGGTTAGAGTGGAAACCTAGGGTTGATGAACTTTAGAGAATTTCACCACCTATCTACCATGAAATCATACAAAAACTATATGTTAATGATCCTTAGGTTATGGGTGAGTGTTTTCATCAAAAATTTCCGAAATCCGAGCATGTGGGCCTGGGGGTGTATTTTGGGATTTCGAGAATTTCATACTTTTGAGTGTATATTAACGTATTTATATAAAATTTGACTAGTTTCGAATCCTCGGGTGTAAAGTTTGGAGTTTCGGGCGCGTTCTTGGTTCGAGAAGTAGGTTCGGCACGAGGTGAGTCTCCTTTCCAACCTTGTAAGATGGAATTGTCCCCATAGGTAAATGTAAATGATAGAATTATCCTTATTTGCGGGGGCTACGCATGCGCAAAGTGATGAGAGTCCGTGCGTAGCTACTACTATGTTATGTCGGGTAAAATTTAGGATTCACAAGCATGCCTTTATGTGCCTTACCTGTATCTTTACATGTGTCCCTAGTTGCTTATTATCTTTGAAATTGACATGAGGACATTAGGAAGTTATGTGTAAGTTTGAATGCTTAAATCTCTGTTTTCAAGTATAATCCATGATAAATTCCTGAGTTTCCTAATAATTCTGTGTATGTGTACGAGCACCCGTGTCGCATGTATGATTCGTGAGTGGGGTAGCCTTATAATTATGTCAACCGCGTCGCATGATCGATTCACGAGCGGGGTAATGGATACATCTATGGTTCGAGCCGTTCGACCCTCGGCAGTGCACATTTATTTTGCGTCGCTTCGGCCATACGCTTCGGCATACTATGTGCTATGTATTTGACTGAGAGTCTTGTTATTATTAAATAAATTGCTTCATGTGGAAGGAGAACTTGGGATTTTTGTGATAATTGCTATTTGACACATGAGAATAAATTGCAGTTTTATTTAATTGGTACTTCATGCCGTTGTGATCTCCATGACTACTATCCCTGTCTAGACTTATTAAATTATATTATTTGTTGTTGACCCTAGTAAGTATCACGCTTACCTCTTGTCACTACTTAATCGAGTTTAGACGGGATACTCACTGGGTACATATTTGTTTATATGTACTCATGATACGCTTCTGTACTTAATTGTACAAGTTCTGAGGCAGGTGTATCTCGTTATCATACCGGAGCGTGATCTTCAGGGTACTTTCTGGATTAGACTACACAGTGAGCTGCTTTTCCTGGCGTTCCTCAGCTGCACTGTGGAGTTCTATTATTTTTTGGGATATTTCTGTCTACCCTCTTCAGACAGTTGTACATTTATTTTGTCTATTCTGTATATTCCACTAGTCGCATGTGGACTTGTGACAAAAGGTCTTGGCACACGTAGTTGGTTTTCCTAGTATTTTGCTATACTGTATATGTTGGCAAACGATCTTTTGAGTTTCATTTAATCAAGTTGTATCACTTGACTATTTTCTTTAAATGATTTCCTAACTTAAAATTTGACAAGTACTTAAATATCCAAGCAAGTAAAGTAATCTCGTTAGTAAACTGGTGTTGGCTTGACTGACTCCGGCGTTGGGCGTCATCACGACCCGAGTCAGAATTTGGGTCGTGAAAACACGGTATCAGAGCTCTAGGTTCACGTAGGTCATAAGTCACATGAAAACCTTGTAAAGCCTTACGGATCAATACAGAGACGTCTGTATTTATCTTCGGGAGGTTATAAGGTGTTAGGACTTTATTCTTATTCTATCGGGCAGCCGATGGTCTTACTAGATTTCATTCTTCTATTCTCTCACAGATGGTGAGGACTCGTGTAGCTGATATTCCAGACCTAGGAAAATGTCGCTACCCCCATCGTCTGAGGTCGTGGCAGAGGTCGGGGGAGGTCAACGACCCGAGGTAGGGGACGAGGGCCTCCCAGATTTGCTCCATTAGCACCCCCATAGGATCCTATCACTGAGGAGCAGGGTGAGGTGCTCCCAGCAGATCCAGCTTCAATGGATTTCATGACAACACAAGGCTTCCAAAAGGTCATAGGCCGTATGATGCGGTTCATGGACACTATGACCGAGGCTGGTTTATTTCCAGCGGATCCTGCCACATCTTAGGCGGGAGGGGGAGTTCAGACCCCTACCGCCCAGGTCGCAGGTTATGCAACGGCAGTATATCAGACTCCGGGTATGCTGACCATGGGTGGAGCACAGCCAGCAGTAGCACCTGAGCTTAGACCAGCTGCGGGCGGTGATCCGTAGAAGTTACTTGATAGATGGACTCGATTGCACGCTCCTATATTCGAAGGTGAGAGGGGCGAGGATGCCCAGGACTTCATTGATCAGTGCAGAGACAGACTGCACAACATGATGATTCTGGAATCCCATGGAGTTGATTTCACTACTTTTTAGCTAGAGGCCAGGGCCCGCAGATGGTGGCAGTCATTTATCCTTGGTAGGCCAGCAGGTTCCCCTCCTCTCACATGGGAGCAGTTCACTCAGCTGTTTCTCGACAGGTATATTCCACCCTCCGAGAGGGAAGAGCTGCGACATCAGTTTGAGCAGCTGGAGTAGGGGCAGATGACAGTGACAGATTATGAGTCCAGGTTTTTAGAGTTGTCTCGCCATGCCCTTATGATTCTTCTAACTGATGCTGAGAGAGTGCGGAGGTTTGTAGTTGGACTGCACTCAGGTATTAAGGACAACATGGCCCGAGAGGTGGAGATGGGTACTCCGTATCAGCTTGTGGTCGAGATAGCTCGCTGGATTGAGGGTTACCGATCAAGAGGCAGAGAGCAGGGTCAGCAGGACAGGAGAGCTAGATTTTTTGGAGATTTCAGAGGTGCCCCAACTAGGGGTAGACGTTAGTTCGGTAGAGGCCAGCAAAGCAGGCCTCCATATTCAGCTCCTCCGCCACCTTCTCGTGGTGCTCTATTGAGACCATATTTCAGTGCCATGACGGAGAGTTCTTACCGCCCACTAGCCATTCAGGGTCCCTCTGGCGGGTATTCAGGTCATCAAGGGTCTCCTAGTCCTTACTTCAGTGCCATGCTAGAGAGTTCTCATCGTCCCCCAGCTATTCAGGATTCTTCTTCAGGGCAGCAGGTCATGCCCCTAGTGAGATGTTATGAGTGTAGGGATTCAGGCCATATGAGGAGGACTTGTCCCAGATTTTGGGGCAGGGCAGTTCAGCAGATATACCAGCCTACATACTCAGCATCGGCGCCCCGTCCACCCAGAGGTGGAGGACAGGCTGGTAGAGGTCATCCCAGAGGGGGAGGCCAAGTAGGGGGAGTTCAGCTAGCTCCTATTCAGTCCGGCGGAGGTCAGTCTTCAGGTACTCCAACTAGATTCTATGCTATTCCGACCCGAGCATATGCGGTGGCCTCAGATGCCGTGATCACAGGTATTATTTCAGTTTGTGGTAGAGAGGCATCAGTGCTATTTGACCCAGGATCTACTTATTCATATGTGTCAGCCTTATTTGCTTGCTTTCAAGATATTCCTCGTGAGTCCTTGGGTTCTCCTATTTATGTATCCACCGCTGTGGGCGATTCCGTAGTGGTAGATTGGGTTTATCGGTCTTGTGTGATTACCTTTTTTGGGTACGAGACTAGGGCGGACCTTCTATTGCTCGACATGGTTGATTTTGAGATTATACTGGGCATGGATTGGCTATCTCCTCATCATTCCATCTTGAATTGCCATGCCAAGATGGTTATTTTGGCAATGCCTGAGTTGCCTAAGCTGGAGTGGAGAGGTTCCTCAGTTAGTGCAGCTAGTAGAGTTATTTCCTTCCTGAAGGCTCGACATATGGTCGAGAAGGGTTGTTTGGCGTATCTTGCTGATGTGTTCCCTTCAGACCTTCCGGGCATGCCTCCGGATCGGGATATTGATTTCTGCATTGATTTTGCTCCAGATACTCAGCCTATTTCAATTCCCCCGTACCATATGGCTCCTAAGGAGTTGAAGGAGCAGCTTGAGGAGTTGTTGGCTAAGGGGTTCATCAGACCGAGTGTATCGCCGTGGGGTGCTCCAGTTCTATTTGTGAAGAAGAAGGATGGATCTATGCGAATGTGTATTGATTACCGCCAGTTGAAAAAAGTTACCATTAAGAACAAATATACATTGCCGCGCATCGATGATTTGTTTGACCAGTTGCAGGGTGCTCGGGTGTTTTCCAAGATTGATTTGAGATCGGGATACCATCAGTTGAAGATTCGGGCTTCTAATGTCCCGAAGACCGCTTTTCGTACGAGATATGGCCACTACGAGTTCCTGGTGATGTCCTTTTGCTTGACTAATGCCCAGTAGCATTTATGGACTTGATCAACAGGGTGTTCAGGCCATATATTGATTCCTTTGTCATCGTCTTCATCGATGACATTTTGATTTACTCACGTATCCTGGGAGAGCACGAGCAACATTTGAGATTTGTGCTACAGACCTTGCAAGAATAGAAGTTGTATCCTAAGTTCTCCAATTGTAAGTTTTTGTTGGATTTTGTGGAATTCCTAGGGCTTGTAGTATCCGGAGAGGGTATCAAGGTTGATCCTAAGAAGATTGAGGCAGTTCAGAGTTGGCCACGTCCTACTTCAGCTATAGAGATAAGGAGTTTCTTGGGTTTAGCAGGCTACTATCGGCAATTTGTGGAGGGCTTTTCATCCATTGCCGCCCCACAAACTAGGTTGACTCAGAAGAATGACTCGTTTTGATGGTCCGACGAGTGTGAGGCGAGCTTTTAGAAGCTCAAGACAACCTTGACCTCAACACCAGTTCTAGTATTTCCTTCCGGTTCTGGGATGTATACAGTGTATTGTGACGTTTCACGCATTGGCTTGGGGTGTGTGTTGATGCAGGAAGGAAGAGTTATTTCTTATGCTTCGTGCCAGCTGAAGGTTCATGAGAAAAATTATCCTGTGCATGATTTGGAGTTGGCGGAGATAGTTCATGCTCTTAAGATTTGGAGGCATTACTTATATGGGTTGTCTTGTGAGGTTTATACAGACCACAGCAGCTTGCAGCACTTGTTCAAGCAGAGGGATCTTAATTTGAGGTAGCGCAGGTGGCTTGAGTTGCTGAAGGATTATGACATCACCCTTCTTTATCATACGGGCAAGGCGAATGTGGTGGCAGATGCTTTGAGCAGGAAGGCGGAGAGTATGGGTAGCTTGGCTTACATTGTAGCGGAGGAGAGACCTCTAGCCTTAGACATCCAGTCCTTGGCTAATCACTTGGTTAGATTAGATCTTTCAGAGCCTCATCGAGTTCTTGCAGATGTGGTTACTCAGTCTTCGTTATTGGCGGAGCTTAAGGCTCAGCAATATGATGATCCGTGCTTGGCAGAGCTACGGGAGACAGTGGTTCAGGGTGGTTCCAAGGAGGTTACTATTGGCGAGGATGGTGTTCTGAGACTTTAGGGACGCTTGTGTGTCCCTAATGTTGATGGCTTGAGGCAAAGGATTCTAGAGGAGGCACACAGTTCTTGGTATTCTGTTCATCCTGGTGCTACGAAGATGTATCGTGATTTGAAGCAACATTACTGGTGGAGGTGAATGAAGAAGGAAATTATGGAGTAGGTAGCTAGGTGTCTTAATTTCCAGCAGGTTAAGTATAAGCACCAGAGGTCAGGGGACCTACTTCAGCAGATGCCCATCCCTGAGTGGAAGTGGGAGCGCATGACCATGGACTTCATGGTGGGGTTGCCTCGGACTTTGCAGAAGGTTGACGCAGTTTGGGTCATTGTGGGTAGATTGACCAAGTCGGCGCATTTCATTCCCGTGGCTACTACTTATACTTCTGAGAGGCTAGCTCAGATTCACATTCGAGAGATAGTCCGGTTGCATGGTGTGCCGGTGTCCATTATATCAGATCGAGGTCCTTAGTTCATCTCGCACTTCTAGAGAGCATTGCACAGAGAAATAGGTACTCAGATAAATCTCAGCACAACATTTCACCCGCAGACTGATCGTCAGTCGGAACGTACAGTTCAGATATTGGAGGACATGATCAGGGCATGTGTGATTGACTTTGGACGTCGGTGGGACCAGTTCTTGCCTTCTGCCGAGTTTTCTTACAATAATAGTTATCAGTCCAGCATCGAGATGGCTCCATTTGAGGCTTTATATGGATGGCAATTTCGTTCTCCTATCGGGTGGTCTGAGCTTGGCGAGGCTAAGTTATATGGCACAGACCTGGTGAGAGATGCCTTGGAGAAGGTGTAGTTGATCAAGGAGAGGCTCCGCACAGCACAGTCCAGACATAAGAGTTACGCAGATCAGAAGGCACGTGATGTGTTATTTATGGAGGGAGATAAGGTTCTGCTGAAGGTTTCACCGATGAAGGGCATTATGAGATTCGGGAAGAAGGACAAGTTGAGCCCGAGGTTTATAGGTCCCTTTGAGGTATTGAGGCGAGTTGGGAAGGTTGCTTATGAGCTTGCCTTACCTCCCAGCTTATCAGGAGTTCATCCGTTCATTCATGTATCCATGCTCCGGAGATATCACGTCGACTTCTCTCACGTGATTGATTTCAGCACTATTCAGTTGGATGAGAGATTGGGCTACGAGGAGGAGCCAGTTGCCATTATTGACAAACAGATTCGCCAGTTGAGATCCAAGAGTGTTTATGTGGTAAAGGTCCAGTAGAAGGGCCAGTCAGTCGAGGAGGCGACTTGGGAGTTCGAGGAGGACATGCGGAGCAGATATCCACACTTATTCAGCACATCAGGAATGATTCTAGACCTGTTCGAGAACGAACGTTTGTTTAAGAGGGGGAGAATGTAACGACCCGACCGGTCGTTTTGTGTATTCAGACCTCGTTCCCCTAAATAAGACTTCCCCTAGCGGCTTATAGTGATTTATGACTCGCGGGGACGGGTGGTTTATGATTTGGAAGTATTTAGGGAAGTATAGGAACACTTGGTTCCTTAAGGTTGGCTTCTAAGGCCAAGTTTGACTTCGGTCAACATTCTGACTAAATGACCTCGGAATCGAGTTTCAACGGTTCCAGTAGCTTCGTATGATGATTTCATACTTGTGCGTATGTCCGGAATGGACTTTGGATGACCCGGGAGTGTTTCGACGCCAAACAGCAAAAATAGAGTTTCCTTAAGTTCATAATATGGTTCAGAACGTGTTTTTATGTCATCGAGCTCCAAACGGAATTTTGAGACCGTTTATAATTATGTTATGTCATTTATGACTTGCCTGCAAAATTTGGTGTCATTCCGAGTAGTACAGGTCGATTCGGCGCATTGAAACCGAATTCAAGAACTTGAATTTTCTTAAGTTTGATTCTAGGGGTTTTGAGGTGTGATTTTGAGTTTTAGCGTTGTTTTGGGTGTTCCGAAGGCTCGAGCGAGTATGTAATATGATTTAGGACTTGTTGGTACAATTTCACGGGGGCTCGAGTGGGCCCAGGTGCTTCCCGGACACCAAACAGAGCAAAAAACCAGCAGCTTCAGCTGCTGGTGCACCATGCCTTGTGTGACCACAGATGCGGTTGCCTAGATCGCAGGTGCGAGACCCCCCCTGCGGTCAAGGCCTCGCAGGTGCGGCCCTAGGGGAGATGGTCCAAATCCGCAGGTGCGGACCTTTCTCCGCAGGAGCGGATTCGCTGGTGCGGAAATCCCTCCGCAGGTGTGATCCCCATCCTCCTTGCCAACTTCCGCAGGTGCGAGACCGCAGGTGCAGTCCTTGAGTCGCAGGTGCGAGATCACTGAAGGAAGTGAGCTCATTTAATACGGGACTTAACCATTTTTCACCATTTCTTCTCCACCATAGGCGATTTTGAGAGCTCACAAGAGGTATTCGACCTAGCTACTAAGAGGTAATTAAACTCCATTTAGATGTTGGTTTATTACATCAAATCTTAGGTAGATTAACACCCAATTAGTGCAAATCAAATTAGAGTGAAAACCTAGGGTTGATGAACTTTAGAGAATTTCACCACCTATCTACCATAAAATCATAAAAAAACTCTATATTGTAATGATCCTTAGGTTATGGGTGAGTGTTTTCTTCGAAAATTTCCGGAATCCGAGCAAGTGGGCTGGGGGGTGTATTTTATGATTTCTTCAAGGATGATGAATTAGCTAAACTAATAGGAGAATTTCATACTTTTGAGTGTATATTAACGCATTTATATAACATTTGACTAGTTTCGAGTCCTTCAGTGTAAAGTTTGGAGTTTCGGGCGCGTTCTTGGTTCGAGAAGTAGGTTCGGCACGAGGTGTGTGATGACCCAAAAGGTCATCTTAAGTAAGTTTAATTATGACTGTGTTCCGAGGCCCCGAAAGACTCTGTCAATCTCACCTCGATGTGCATGCGCAGCCCGGGCGCGTAGCCGGGAAGCCTTTATGTGGAAACTTGATAAAGAGTTGAATTTATGATAATTAATTGAATAAAGTTGACTTTGGTCAATATTTTTGGTAAACGAACCCGGATTCGCGATCTGAAGGTCACGGAAGGTCCGTAGGAAAATATGGGACTTGGGCGTATGCCTGGAATCGAATTTCGAAGACCCAAGTCCGAGAAATGAATTTTTAAAGAAAATTATTTTCTGAAAATAATAAAGGCTTATGAAAATGAACCTTGATGTGAAACCTGTGCTGCCGGGCCCGTATTATGGGTCCGGAGCCCGGAACAGGTTCAATATGTGTTATTTAAGTTATCTGTGAAATTTTGTAAGAAACGGACTTGATTTGACGGGTTTGGGATCAAAATGGGAAATTTAAAGTTAGTGAAGTTTTGAGGGTTTTCATAGAACTTGAAATTTGGTTTGGAATGTGATTTTATGCTACCGAGGTCCGAATACAATTTCGAGACCGGGAATAGTTCTGTTATGTCATTTATAACTTGTCTGCAAAATTTGAAGTCATTCCGAGTAGTATAGACCCGTTCGGCACAATGAAGTGAGGTCTTAAGTTCTTAAGTTGATTCAATTTGGTTTTGGGGTTGAATTTTGAGTTTCGTTGTTGTTCTTCATGTTCCGGAAGTTCAAGCAAGTCCGTATCATGAATACAGACTTGTTGGTGTCTTTGAACGGGGTCCCGAGGGGCTCGGTGAGTTTCGGACCCCTCGGAGTTAATTCCAAAACACTAGAATTTTTCTGTCTAGTTTTCTTTTGTGCGTTTGCAGGCAATCTGTTGCGATCGCACAAGAGGTTGGACCTGGGGTGGGAGAATGGCATGTGCGATCGCACTGGTCTATCCGCGATCGACAGGGGTATGCTTGACTGGGCCCTTTTTGTTCTCCGCGATCGCAGCCCCCACCCCCCGCGATCGCACAAAGCTGCCTACCCATCCCCCCTGCTGCTACTCTCTGCGATCGTCAGCCTTCAGCTGCTATCGCACTATGCTTCTTGAGGGCCCTGGGCAATTTCCCTGTGCGAATGCACTGGCCCAGCTGCGATCGCATAGTTCAAGCAGCTGGGCAGTGTATTTTAATATGGGACCCAGCCCGTTTTTCCTCCATTTTCATCTTCCTCCTCAAGGTTTTGAGAGAATTTCAAGAGGGTGTTCCACCATTGTCATCAAGGTAAGTTAATTCCTTAGTTTTCATGATTTTAACATCAATTCCTAATGAAATTCCCTTCTAATTATCCTAAAAATTCATAAAAATTGATAGAAATTTAGGGATTTTGGGAAATTATGAATTACTCATTTTTTGCCATGATTTCTAGCTAGGACTTGCATAATTATGATCCTTAGACTCCGGGTAATTGATTCCTTCAAGAATTTTCGAAATCCGAAAGTGTGGGCCCGGGGTCGAAATTCCAAAAACCTTCAAGAATGCTTAATTTTAGGATTTCTTGTTAATTCTCCTTCTTGGAACTGAAATTGAATCAATTATACCATGTTTGGCTAGTTGTGAGCCGTCGAGAGTAGATTTCGGAGATTCGGGCGCATCCTTGATCCGAGGGGTGATATCGTCACGAGGTGAGTCTCCTTTCTAACCTTGTAAGAGGGAACTGTCCCCATAGGTATTCTATGTGTTGTATGTATTTGTTTAGGGGGCTACGTGCGTACCACGTGACGAGAGTCCGTACATAACGACTACATGTGTTATGTCCGGGTAGTTTAGGACCACAACATGCCTTGTATTCTTCCTTGAAATGACTTATATGTTATAAAATCTTGCTTGATATATCATTGTTATCCCCGAGTATTTCATTGATTAAATATTTGGAATGATGTGATAAGTGAAGTAGACTTGATGTTTTGTGTGCGCATGTTGTCGCTTTGCCATTTACATCCGACGAGCGATATGTAAATCTTCCTTCAATCTTAGGGGAGCGGGCCGTACGCCAAGGCGGATTTTATAGTGAACTCTTGGTACGGGCAGGTCGATCCCCGGCAGTGCACCTTGATTTAATTAAGAATGCACTCTTGGTACGGTCTGGTCGATCCCCGACAATGCATGGATGAAGTTACACTATGATATGATATGATTACATTGATAGACGCACTCTTGGTACGGGCCGGTCGATCCCCGACAGTGCGTAGGCAGGATTATTGTTAAGCATGCACTCTTGGTACGGGCCGGTCGATCCCCAGCAGTGCATAACTATTCTTCACAATGATATGATATGATTACATTGATAGACACACTCTTGGTACGGGCCAGTCTATCCCCGGCAGTGCGTAGGCATGATTATTGGTAGGCATGCACTCTTGGTACGGGCCTGTCGATCCCCGGCAGTGCATATCTATTATTCCTTATGACTCCAGCATGTTGTCTTATCCTTGTGTGCGCATGACTACTTGGTGTTGTTTCCTGATTTACGATTTAAGGGAGTATTGGGAAGAAGAGAAAGTGGAAATTGTCATTTGCTTTCAGTACTTACCTGAAAACCTTGTGTTTACTTCATTGTGATATATTGCTTTACATGTCTACTGTTTTCCTTATATTCTGCTTTATGTTAACTGTTGGACCTTAGTGAGTATCAAGTCGACCTCTCGTCACTACTTCTTCGAGATTATACGGGATACTCACTGGGTACATATTTATTTATGTACTCATGCTGCACTTTCTTTTCTTTTTTGTACTTGACTGTACAGGTCTGGAGGCTGGTACGTCTGATTATCAGGCTGGTGCTAGATATTGATAGTGTTGTCATACTTCACGGTGAGCTGCTTTCCCGGCGACTTCCTAGCAGCACCCTGGAGTTTCTTTTGTTATATTCTCTGTCTATTTCATTCAGACTGAAACTCTGCATATATTGTCATTGTATATTCAGTAGTTTCCCGTGACACTCGTGACACTAGTTCCTGGCACACACGCAGTTCGTATTTTAAGTTTGGGCTGTGTATCTATATATGTGTTTTGGTTTGGCCCTGTGCCTTCATATCTGTATGATTTTAAGGTCGTATTATGCTAGCATTATGTTAATTGTTTAAAATTGGTAATTTCCGACATGTTTAGATCAGACGGGCAAGTGGATATCATCTAGTGTTTTCTATATTGGCTTGCCTAACCCCGTCGTTGGGCGCCATCGCGACCTGAATTAGGGTTTGGGTCGTGACAAGGTGTGTCTCCTTTCCAACCTTGTAAGAGGGAATTGTCCCCATAGGTAAATGTAAATGATTTAATCATCATTATTTGCGGGGGCTACGCACGTGCAAAGTGACGAGAGTCTGTGTGTAGCTACTACTATGTTATGTCGGGTAGAATTTAGGATTCACAAGCATGCCTTTATATTCCTTACCTGCATCTTTACATGTGTTCCTAGTTGCTTATTATCTTTTAAATTGACATGAGGACATTAGGAAGTTATGTGTAAGTTTGAATGCTTAAATCTCTGTTTTCAAGTATAATCCATGATAAATTCCTGAGTTTCCTGATAATTCTGTGTATGTGTACGAGCACTCGTGTCGCATGTATGATTCGTGAGTGGGGTAGCCTTATAATTATGTCAAACGCGTCGCATGATCGATTCGTGAGCGGGGTAATAGATGCATCTATGGTTTGAGCCATTCGACCCTCGGCAGTGCACATTTAATTTTGTGTCGCTTCGGCCGTACACCTTGACATACTGTGTGCTATGTATTTGACTGAGAGTCTTGTTATTATGAAATAAATTGCTTCATGTGGAAGGAGAACTTGGGATTTTTGTGATAATTGTTATTTCACTCATGAGAATAAATTGCAGTTTTATATAATTGACACTTCATGCTGTTGTGATCTCCATGACTACTATCCCTGTCTGGACTTATTAAATTATATTATTTGTTATTGAGCCTAGTAAGTATCACGTCTACCTCTCGTCACTACTTCTTCGAGTTTAGACGGGATACTCACTAGGTACATATTTGTTTATATGTACTCATGCTACGCTTCTGTACTTAATTGTACAGCTTCTGAGGCAGGTGTATCTGGTTATCATACCGCAGCACGATCTTGAGGGTACTTTCTGGATTAGACTACACGGTGAGCTGCTCTTCCTGGTGTTCCTCAGCAGCACTGTGGAGTTCAATAATTTTTTTGGATATTTTTGTCTACCCCTTCAGACAGTTGTACAATTATTTTGTCTATTTTGTATATTCCACTAGTCGCCTGTGGACTTGTGACTCTAGGTCTTGTCACACGTAGTTGGTTTTCCTAGTATTCTGCTATACTGTATATGTTAACAAATGATCTTTTGAGTTTCATTTAATCAAGTTGTATCACTTGACTGTTTTCTTTAAATGATTTCCTAACTTAAAATTTGGCAAGTACTTAAATATCCAAGCAAGTAAAGTAATCTTGTTACTAAACGGGTGTTCGTTTGCCTGATACCGGTATTGGGCGCCATCACGACCCGAATCGGAATTTGGATCGTGACATCTTGTTAAAAATCTAACTATACTCCTATGGCGTATTGTTTTTCTCCTAAGGAATCTTCATAATCAATCTCACCAGGTGACAGATGTTGCAGCAACAATTACAAGTTTCTATTGGCTAAATGCTAATAAAATCATCTTTTTGACTTAGTTTAGTCTATTTAAAGCTTCAAAGGACATTTGACAGCGTCTATGGGGTACTAGCAGTTACTGTTACTTCTCGAAAAATGAGAGAGAATGAGCTTCACTGGCCTTATATACTTGTGCCAAACATAGGGAACTCTGCTTCTTTCACATGCAAAACAGATTGCCCTGCTTTGGTTGTCATGCCCGGTGAGACAGCTGTCGAAATCTGGTGGCATGCAGTTCCTCTTCCAAATAATGCATCCAAATCCACTACTAAAAATTATATGGATACGATCGCATGCAATATAATTTACCCAACTATGAGTCGGGGTCGAATCCCACAGAGAACAATATGTAGGTGATTAGGCGTGTAAGAGAAATATTACTTGTTCTACAATGCCAAACAATTAGAATAGTTTCTAAGAAAATATTTATAACTAAATGCTAAAACGTTAACTAACCTATCAAGCAAGTAAAATGATCAATGACTACAAGCATGGATACACGGGGAATTACACTCAAGTACAATCTAATGTATTTCACGATTTTACAAATATGAGCGAGTTTATGTTAATTAGCCTCGAGTAATAATTCTATATTAGTTTCTTCCGAAGACTAATAAGACATCCTAATTGACTATCCCTAAGACAATTAAGAGACTAAGCACACCCAAATATGGCTACTAGTAGTTCAATCCTATCCCTAGGTGAAATCTATAACGTGAGGGTTAAAGCATCAAGTTCTTGTTAATTAATCTTTTTCAACCCCAAATAATCTTTCCCAAAATTAATTGGAAGTTAATGGGCGAGTCCTAGGGTTGCTAATCCCCTTGGAAACATTAAAGAACAGGAATAATTAAAGAAACAATTACTCACTTCATAATAAATAAAAATCGTTCAATACATAAGCACAACAACCTATTTAATTCACACTTCAAATATTAATATTCCCATAAACAATATTCAACTGTTGAAATAAATACTACACACTTAGATATACAATACGAAGCAAGAAAATGAAGAAATAAGCATAAATGAGTAAGAAATTCTCAGCCCAAAGCTTCAAATATTCAAGGCCCAAGTGTGTGTGCAAGAACCTAGCTTCCAAAACTTGTTTCTCTCTAGTCTAAGGACTGAAAATAAGCCAAAAATCTCTTATAAATGAGCTAGGTCGTGTATTAAATGGTTTTGGGTTCAAAATCGTGAAATTCCAGAACAGCCCAGATTTGTGAATCAAGATCACGATACGAGGACTACAAGCACGAAGAGTAATGATGTAAAGCATTGCGATCGCGAACCAGATCCACGCATTCACGTAGAGCACTTGGGAGCAGTTGACTAGCCTTTTCTTCACGTTCGCAGGTTTTTCCCTGTGTTCGCGATGTATTATCTCTTGGCCTTCCGTGATTGCATGTCAATATTCGCGATCGCGAAGAACATTATCGGGCCGCCATCGTTTTTCCTCAATTTAGCACATTTTGACTTGGTTTCTTCCATATCTCCTCTAAATCACTTGATACCTGAAATATGCCAATAAATCTCAATAAATGCCTTTAGTTTCTCAACAAAATCATACAAAACCTAAGTATCATGAAGAGATAAGTTGGTAAAATACCAATTTATCAGGTGTAACAAGTAAAGTACAAAGCAAGTAAATTTTAAATGTTTGAAAAATATATGCATACATAAGAAATATTAGATATTATTTATAACTTGATATTTGAAATATTTATATTTAAATAAATTATTAAATAATTATAAGTTGGTAACTATATTATAAAAAAACTATTATCTGACTATCTTTCAAATAACTAATATCTTTATTTAAAATAATTAATAAAAGGTTTAATTATGAATTTAATTTTTTTTTTACCAATTGTCACGACCCAAAATCTAACCAATTGGGATCATGATGGTTCCTAACATCACTTGGTAGGCAAGCTAACACGCAACAAGAAAAATATGAAAGAATTACAATTTAAGACTAACAACAAGATAATAATATGATGTAAAAGAAACTCGGAAATATACTTGATAACTCTAAGATCAACCCTAAAGTTTCCCAAGATGTGGAGTGCACTGTCTTGAAAATAATATAATACTCTTCGAAAAGTAGAAACAATACAAAAGAAATGGGAAGATGACTTTAAGGCCTCAGAATGGAATGTAGTTCTACCTCGAGTCATCTATGTGGTATCTGCTAAGAACCTCCCGGGACTCCGCTGGTACCAATATCTGAATTTGCATAAGAAGTGCAGAAGTGTAGTATGACTATATCTACAATGTCACGACCTCAATTTCGCTCCGTGGGATGTCGTGATGACACCTACTCTCTAAGACTAGGTAAGTATGATAAACATGCGGAAGTGAAGGAAAACAATAATCTAAATTCTCAAAACTCAACAACATATATATAGAGGTAAATCTCTACAGCTCAAAGTGTATACAATAGCAAAATATCCGGCGTAATACAAGTCACAAGCTTAATAATAATGCCAAATCATTCCTATAAAACTGTGTCTAATAAGGAAAGAAAATATAAAAAGAGATAGAAGGGGACTGTGAGGCCTGCGGACGCGGGCAGGTGTATCTTGATGTCCCCAAATGCAAAATCAGCTCACTAGTGCCGAGACTGATAATTTGTGCCTGGATCTGCACAAAAGGATGTGAAGAAATGTATGAGTACACCACAACAATATACATTAAGTGCCACACCTAACCTCGGTAGAGTAGTTACAAGGTCAGGTCAAGGCACTACTGGAAATAATAGGAAACAAGACGAAATATATAGAAATACAATCATAATGACAATGGAAACAAAACAAATAAGGAATTTACGAAAAGTTAACTATACAGAATTAAGGTTGATAATACAATACGGGAGGAAATAAGCATTGACATGTTAAGGAAACAAACAACCAAGACAAGTACAACAAAAAGAGAAAGATCATCAAGGGCCACTACCGAGGTACCGCCTCGAAATCCCAAATCACAAAAGTAACTCACAATCTCTCCTTATATCACCGCAGGAGCCTTTACATTTGGTTTTGAAAAATCATTTTTTTTTTCGAAATAACATCCCGTGTTTTATCCCACCTTATCACACTGCATGGATTCTAGTAGTTCCCTTACTAGCCACGCATATCAAGCTCACCTTATCTCATGGCATGCGTTTCAACACTTAGACCTTATACCACCGCATGCGTATCAATATCACAAAGTATCACAATTCGTACCTCAAGTGCCCAATATTACAACTTACCAAAAAAGTCAAACAATAAGAGAATTTCACAATAAGGAGCCCACGACTCAACCACAACGTACACAAAGTCTCAACAATTTCAACCGAAGAGTAACTCAATAAAATAATATTACACAACTTACACTTTGCCTCAATAGGAATGAAGGTCTTTGCAACTTAATACATAATACAATAACAATATATTCAAGGAATAGCAATTTGAAGTAAAGAATTAAACAATTAAATAATGAATACGGAATAAAGGAAGCAAGTACCTTAACTAAATATGTAGGACATTATGAAAATAAGAGTTAAGACAAGTAGACATGTGAAATTAAACTAAATTTGATGACTATAACATGTTAAAGTAACTCAACTAAAGCTTGAAAGGAAACTACACTGCTAAAAAATGGGAATTTTAACATTTAGCCCGTGAACACACTCTTCACCGTGCGTACATAGCTTTCACATATCACAATTATCACAACATTACCAAATCCTAAGGGGTAATTCCCCCACACAAGGTTAGATAAGTCACTTACCTTAAACCACGCTAAATCAACCAACTAGAAGGCCTTTCCCTGGATTTTCTAACTCCGAACGGCTCGAATCCAGCCAAGAAAAATTTATACTAAAAATATAACTATAGAAAACTAATCTAAACCATGAATTTACGATATTAGCAAAGAATTGAAAATTCGCCCCAAAAAGTCAACCCGGGCCAACGTCATGGAACCCGACCAAATTTCAAAAATTCAAACACCCATTTGATATCGAGTCCAACCCTAATTACTCAAATCTGACCTCAAATCGCCTTACAAAACTCAAAAAATTAGCATAAGGAGTTTCTACCATTTTCTCTAATTTCCAACTTCAAAGTACTAGTTAGAATCCTTACCCCAAAGTTCTCTTTGAGCATCCCTTGAGATTTTGCCTCAAACTGAGCTCTCTAAGTCATAAAATGAGTTATGAATCAAAACCCTCGAATTTCATATTTTTGCCCAGCGACTTCCGCTTCTGCGGCCTTTGGGTCGCTTCTACAACGCCGTACCTACGAAAATACCATCACAGGTGCAGAAAACACTTAAGATTACAATTTCCGCTTATGCAGACCATGTCTCGCACCTGCAAATCCGCTTCAGCGAAGAAGCCCTCCGCTTCTGTGACCATAGCCTAGGCCAGCCTTGTTCGCATCTGCGATATGTTCTCTGCATCTGCGGACTCGCAAATGCAGCTTATTCCTCGCATATACGATCCCACTTGGCTAATCCAAATTTGCTTCTATGACCACTTGGTCGCTTTTACGAGACCCCGCGTATGGACAAACTCTCCTCATGTGCGATGACACCAGAAGATGGGCACCATTAACAAAATTCAACAAGTTCACATTATTTCGGATTCGATCCGAATCACAACCGGGGCCGCTGGGACCCTGTCCTAATATACCAACTAGTTCCAAAACACCTAACAGACCTACTTGAGGCCAAACATAACATCAAACAACATAAATTCTACGAATCACAATCAAAATTCAAGCCTATGAACTATGAACTTCCAAATTCCGATACAAAGGATGATTCATACCAAAACAACTCCGGTTAACACCAAATTTTGCACACAAGTCATAAATAAATAAAAAGAACTTTTCCAATTTCGGGAATCGAGATCTGACTCCGATATCACCAAAGTCAACACCCGATCAAACATTCAAAAATCCTCCAACTTTCCACCTTTTTCCAAGTCATGCCAAAATGACCTACAGACTTCCAAATCAATATCTGGACACACTCCTAAGACCAAAATCACCCTACGGAGCTATTAGAATTGTCAAAACTCCATTGCGGAGTCATTTTCACAGAAGTTAAACTACGGTCAACTCCTACTACTTAAACCTCCAACTTAGGGACTATTCCATTTCACTCTAAAACTCAACCGAACCAAAACCAACCACCTAACAAGATACATAACCACAATATAGCATAAAGGGAGCATAATGTAGAGGATCGAGGATAAAATACTTTAAATGACCAGCCGGATCGTTACATCCTCGGCCTCTTGAAACAAACATTTATCCTCGAACGAGTGAAGAAACATACCTGAAGTGATGAAAAGATGAAGATAACGACTACGCATATCATGCTCGATGTCCCAAGTCCCCTCCTCGACTGGCTGACCCCTCACTAAACCTTCACTGAAACAATATTCTTCGACCTCAACTTTGTCGAAAATGGCCACCGACACCTCAACATAAGACAAATCCTTGTCCTAGTGGACTGAGCTAAAATCCAACACATGATATGGATCGCCATGATACTTCCGGAGCATAGAAACATGGAATACTGGATGAACTGCAGCTAAGACTGGGTGTAGGGAAAGTTTGCATGTCACCTCTCTAACCCTCTCAAGAATCTCAAAAAGGTTTGATATACCTAGGCTTAACTTGCCCTTCTTCTCGAACCTCATAACACCCTTCATGGGAGAAACTCATAGCAAGACCCGCTCCTCAACCATGAATGCAATATCGCAAACCTTCTGATCCACATAACTCTCTTTGTCTGGATTGGTTTGTACAATGTTGATCTTGAATCAATTTATCCTTTTGCCAAGAATCTTGAACCAAGTCTGTACCCAATAGCTTAGCCTCACTCGGATCGTACCAAACCACTGGAGACCTGCACTGCCTACTATACAAAGCCTCATAAAGAGCCATTTGGATGCTCGAATGGTAGCTGTTAGTGTAGGAAAACTCAGTAAGGGTCAAGTAATGATCTCAAGAATCCCAAACTCCATTACACATGCACGAAATATATCCTCCAATATCTGAATAGTGCGCTCGGACTGTCCGTCCGTCTGAGGGTGAAAATCTATACTTAATTCAACCCGAGTGCCTAATTTATGTTGTACAGCTCTCCGAAACTACGATGTAAACTACATGCCTCGGCCCGAGATGACGGATACCAGCATATCATGAAGCTAGACAATCTCGTGAATATAGACTCGAGCCAGCTGCTCTAAATAATAAGTAGTCACCACGAAAATGAAATGTGGTGACTTGGTCAATCTATCCACAATTAATCATACTGCAACGAACTACCTCTGAGTCTTTGAGAGCCCAACAACGAAATCCATAGTGATCCACTCCCATTCCACTCTAGAATCTCTAGCCTCTGATGCAATCCACGTGGTCGTTGATGCTCATACTTCACCTACTGATAATTTAGGCACCGAGCTACATATTCCACTATGTACTTCTTCATCCTCTACCACCAATAGTGCTGCCTAAAGTCATGATACATCTTGGCGGAACTCGGATGTATGGAGTACCACATACTATGAGCCTCCTGGAGAATCAACACATGCAAGCCATCTACATTGGGCACACATTGCATGCCCTTCATCCGTAATACACTGTCATCACCAATAGTGACCTCCTTGGCATCGCCGTGCTGAACCGTGTCCTTGAGGAAAAGCAGATAGGGGTCGTCATACTGATGTTATCTAATACGATCATAAAGAAAAGACCGAGAAACCACACAAGCCAAAACTCGGCTCAATTCTGAAACATCCAATCTTACAAACTAGTTGACAAAGGCCTGAACATCCATGGCTAATGGCCTCTCTGCTACCAAAATATATGCTAAACTGCCCAAGCTCTATGCCTTGCGACTCAAGGCATCTACCACCACATTGGCCTTCTGAGGATGATATAGAATGGTGATATCATAGTCCTTAAACAACTCTAACCACCTCCGGTTCCGCAAGTTAAGATCCTTCTATTTCAAGAGATGTGGTAGACTCCGGTGGTCGGTATAGACCTCACAAGGTACACCATACAATAGTGCCGCAAGATCTTCAGGGCATAAACAATAGCTGTTATTTAAGGTCGTGGACATGATAATTCTTCTCATGCACCTTCAGTTGTCTAGACGCGTAGGCAATCACCCTACCGTCTTGCATCAACACTACACCGAGACTGATATACAATGCATCACAGTACATAGTATAAGACCCTGAACCCGAAGGAAACACAAAGACCCCTCTATGAATCGATGACAATACCCTGTAAAACCAAGAAAACTCCGGGTCTTCATAGCTGAAGACAGTCTAGGCCAACTCTACACTGCTTCAATCTTCTTCGGATCTACCATGATCCCCTCACTCGACACTACATGACCTAACAATGCCACTGAATCAAGCTAGAATTCACACTTTGAACATTTCACATCTTTTCTTTCAAGGTATGGAGCACGGGCTTAAGTGCTGCTCATGATCTTCCCGGTTCCAGAACTACACCAGAGTGTCGTCATTAAACACAATGATGAATTAGCCGAGATAAGGCCAGAATACACTGTTCATCGAGTGCATGAATGTTGCTGGGGCGATGGTCAGCCCAAATGATGTCACAAGGAACTCAAGATGACCATACCGAGTCATGAAAGAAATCTTCGGGTTATATGGCTCTCGAATCTTCAATTGATGATAGCCTGAACGCAAGTCAATCTTGGAGAACACTCTGGCACCCTGTAGCTGATCTTATAGGTCATCAATACGTGGCAAGGGAAACCTGTTCTTCACTATAACCTTGTTCAACTTGCAATAATGAATGCACATGTGTGTAAAACTATCGTTCTTCTTTACAAACAAGACTGGAGCATCCCGAGGTGAAAAACTGGGCCTAATGAAACCCTTATCAAGCAACTCCTACAACTACTCCTTTAACCCCTTCAACTATGCTGGTGCCATACGATATAAAGGAATAAAAATGGATTGAGTTCCCCGTAACAAATCAATACCAAAATTGATATCTCTGTCGGGAGGCATGCCCAGAGGATCTGCCGAAAACACATATGGATAATCCATAATTATCATAACTGACTCAACGGTAGGGGTATCAACACTGACATCTCTCACATATACTAAATACGCATCAAATCGCTTCTCAACCATCCACTAAGCCTTTAGAAATGATATAACCCTGCTAGGAACATAATCTAAAGTACCTCTCCACTCTAACCGTGGAAACCCGGGCATAGCCAACGTCATGGGCTTGGCGTGACAGTCAAGATTAGCATAATAGAGCGACAAGTAGTCCATGCCCAAATTAACATCGAAATGTATCATACTGAGCTACAATAGATTTTCTTGGGTCTCAAAACCACTAAGAACAATGTAACGCGATTGATACACACGATCAACAACAAAGAATCTCTCATATGTGTGGACACATAGAAAGAAGAACTCAAAGAATCACAGGATACACCCAAATATGGAGAAAAGTAATATGACATATAGGAATAAGTGGAGCATGGATCAAATAAGACTGATGCATCTCTATGACAAATCAAAACAATACATGTGATGACCAATTCGGATGCAAATCCCTCCGTCCTAGAAGGAAGAGCATAATATCTGGCCTCGCCTCCTCTTCTAAGGTGACCTCTACCTGCCCGACCTACCCTTCTAGCTAGTTGTGCAGGTGGAGTGGCAACTGGTGCAGTAACCATGGCATGAGAACTCGGTGGAATATGTGGAGCCTGAGCAGTTTGTGAAGGTGCACCCATCATGAGTATTGAGAAATCCCTCACCCTATGACAAGTGTAACCATACTCAAAACAAGCTATCGGAGGATGTGACTGCTGTAGATGGCTCAGGCCTGATCGGCTGGACTGACCACTGAAAGCACCCCGTGTAAGAGGTGCACTAGAGAATGGCGGTGCATAATGTGGAGCCTGTAGCCCAAGAGTGGCTGAAATACCGTTGGAAGTTGGAAGTGCTGAATGAATAGGGATAGTCACATAACCCCTACAATAACGAGCTGCAACTGGGGCACGGGAACCACTGTATGTGCCAGAATCTCGAGGCCTCATGGCCTCTCTTTCATCTCTCTCCTGGGCCCACATACCTACAACTCTTGGGCAATGCTGAATCTAATACCAAGGTTGAGTCCCTCGGTAAATCGACAAACTCGCTCTCTAACAGTAGCAACAAAGGTTGGTGCATGCCTGGACAAATAATTGGACCGGACTGCATACTCCGATACGGTCATGGAACCCTAAAGCAACTGTTCAAACTCTACGCGCCATGTATCTCTGAGAGTTTGGGGAACAAACTCCCTCAGGAACATATTTGAGAATTTATCCCAAGTGAGTGAAACTACTTCGTTCGGACTACCCAACTCATATGCTCGCCACCACTGATATGCTGCTCCCTTAAGCTGGAACATAGTGAAAGCAACCCCGCTAGACTCCAAAATACCCATAGTACGCAGGATACAATGGCACTCGTCAAGAAATCACTCAGCATCCTTTAACGCCAAACCACTAAAATTAGGAGGGTGGTGATGCTCGTGCCTCTCAAGCCTAGGTTGCTCCCCCTTAGAAGCTTCTTCCCTAACCTCGGGCTGAATTGGGGCGACTGGCTGCATTGGTATGACCTATGGGAGATGGTCAACCTGAACTCACCGCTCTGGGGAACGAGCGGTGTGAGTCTATGCTCCACCCCCGACCTGATATGTGACAGGATCAAGTGGGATCAACCCTACCTTAGCTAAAGTTCTGAACATGCTCAGGAACTGGGCGAGGGTCTCCTGTAGTGATGGGGAAGTAACATGCATCTTAAGTACCTGCTCTCCATTTAGAGCTACTGGTTCCTCCTCTGTAGTAGCTCGTGCAGGTGGTCTACCTACACCCCATGGACGTCCTCGGGCTCTACCCCATCCCCGGCCTCTCGCTGCTTTTGTAGCGGCGCAGGTGTCTGGTTATCTGATCCGGCTGTGCGTATCCTCATCATCTGTGAGAGAATAGAAAGACAGAATTTTAGAATCCCGAAATCAACAATTTCGCACGATAGGGAATCAAAGACGTGAATATTTTCCTTACAATTCCATAACCTCCTGAAGATAAGTAAAGACGCCTCGGTACCGATCCACGAGACTCTACTAAACCTGCTTGTGAATCGTACTACCTAATGAACCTAGAGCTCTGATACCAACTTGTCACGAACCCAATTTTCCTTAGTAGAATTTCGTGACGGCACCTAGTCTTAGACTAGGTAAGCCTAACAAACATGCGGAAGTGAATGAAAACAATAATCTAAAATATTAAAACTCAACAATATATATACATATAAAGGGAAACCTCTGTATCTCAATGTGTATAAAATAGCCCAAAACCCGACGTAATACAAGTCACAAACCCTATAACAATGCCAAATCATTCCAATACAACTGTGTCTAATAAGGAAGGAAAATATAAAAAGGGATAGAAGGGGACTCCGAGACCTGCGGACACGGGCATGTGTACCTTGATGTTTCCTAATGCAAACCTAGATCACTAGTGCCGAGACGTAGTATGAGTACATCACAACGATACCTAGTAAGTGACAAGCCTAACCTCTATAGAGTAGTGACGAGGTCAGGTGAATGCCCTACTGGAAATAATAGGAAACATGAGGATAGATATAACAATACAATGTTAATGACAATGGAAACAAAACAAAAAAACAATTTAAGAAAATTTAACTACACAAATAGAGAAAGACAAACAAGGATTGACATGTTAAGGAAACAAACAACCAAGACAAGTACAACAAATAGAGAAAGATCCTCAAGATCCACTACCAAGGTACTACCTCGTAGTCCAAAATAAAAAAAATAACTCACAATATTTCCATATATCACCGCGGGAACCTTTACATTTAGTTTTGAAAATTGTTTTTTCCCGAAATAGTATCCCGCGTTTTATCCCACCTTATCACACCACATGGCTTCTAGTAGTTCCCCTACTAGCCATGCGTATCAAGCCCGCTTTATCTCACCGCATGTGTTTTAACACCCAGACATTATACAACCATATGTGTATCAGTATCACGACGTATCACAATTCGCACCTCAAGTGCCCAATATCACAACTTACCAGAAAAACCAAACAATAACAAAATTTCACAATAAGGAGCCCACAGTTCAGCCACAACATGCAAAAAGTCTAAACAATAACAACCTGAGAGTAACTCAATAAAATAATATTTCACAACTTACACTTTGCCTCAATAGGAATAACGGTCATTACAACTCAATAAAAAATTCAACAGCAAGATATTCCATGAATAGCAATTTCAAGTAAAGAATTCAACAGTTAAATAATGAATACATAATAAAGGATGAAAGTACTTCAACTAACATTTAGGACAATTTGCAAATAAGAGATAAGCCAAGTGGACATGTGAAATTAGAGTATATATGATGACTATAACATGTTAAAGTAACTCAATTAAAGCACGAAAGGAAACTACATAGCTAAAAATCGGGAATTTCAACATTTAGCCCGTGTACACATTCGTCACCTTGCGTATACGACTTTCACATATGACAGTTATCACAACAATATCAAATCCTAATGGTAAGTCCCCCACAAGGTTAGACAACTCACTTACCTTTAACCACGCTAAATCAATCAACTAGAAGGCCTTTCCCTCGATTTTCCAACGTCGAGCGGCTTGAAAAATTTCATACTATAAATATAACTATAGGAAACTAATCTAAATAATGAAATTTCAATATTTGCAAAGAATTGAAAAGTCGCCCCAAAAAGACAACCCGGGCGTACGTCTCGGGACCCGAACAAATTAAAAATATTCGAACACCCATTCAATATCGAGTCCAACCCTACAAGAATTACTTAAATGCGACCTCAATTTGCCTTTCAAAGATCAAAAAAATTTCCTAAGGAGTTTCTGCCATTTTCCCCAATTTCCAACTCCAAAGCACTAACTAATCAATAAATTATCAATAGATTCATGTGGATTAATCAAAAACGAGTTAGAATCTTTACCCCAAAGTTCTCTCCGGGAAACCCTCAAAATTTTGCCTCAAACGAGCTCTCTAAGTCCCAAAATGAATTATGAATCAAAACCCTCGAATTTCATATTTTTGCCCAGCGACTTCCGCTACTACAGACTTTGGGTCGCTTCTACGATGCGCACTTGCGGAAAAACCATCGCAGGTGCGGAAAACACTTAAGTTCACAATTTTTGCTTCTGCAGAGAACCTATCCGCTTTTGCGACCATAGCTCAGGCCTGCCTTATCCGCATCTACGATCTCCTCTATGCACCTGCGGGTTACTCCTTGCACCTGCGCTCCCATCTGGGCACCTTCAGCAAAATTCAATAAGTCCAAATTGTTCTGGATTCTATCTGAATCATACCCTGGGTCCCCGGGACCCCGTTCAAATATACCAACTAGTTCTAAAACACCTTATGGACCTACTCGAGGCCAAAAATAACATCAAACAACATAATTTCTGCGAATCACAACCCAAATTCAAGCTTATGAACTATGAACCTCCAAATTTCGAAGCCAATGTTGATTCATACCAAAACAACTTCGATTGACACCATATTTTGTACACGAGCCATAAATGAATTACAGACCTATTCCAACTTTCCAACTTCTGCAAATTCATGCCGAAACGGCCTACAGACCTCCAAATCAACATTTGGACACGCTCGTAAGACCAAAATCACCCTACGGAGCTATTGGAGCTGTCAAAACTCCTTTCCGGAGTCACATGCTAAACTACGGTCAACTCCTATTACATGAACTTCCATCTTAGGGACTACGTATCCCATTTCACTCCGAAACTCACCCAAAACATAAACCAACTACCTCGGAAAGTTATATAACCACGATATAGCATAAAAGGAGCATAATGTAGGGGATCGAGGCTAAAATGCTCAAACGACCGTCCGGGTTTCTACGTACAATAAACTTGTGCAATTATATATCAAGAGATAATGAGATTAAAAGTAAAGTACCAAGTAAAAGGTAGGATAATAAAATATGAGAAATACAATAAGTACATAAGAAAAGGAGCATAAAAGGGAAGGTGAAGGAAGGTGACATTGAGTAAAGCACAACTCATGCTTTTACAACAACTCTGAACAACATTTAGAAAACTAAACTGTGAAATCACAAAGCCAAGTCAGTAATCCAAATGACAAAGTAAGGAACAATGAAACCAACACATGGCATAACATCACCCATTGTGCATTTACTCTCACCTTCATATAATAATAATATACCAAGCACGGAAACACCCTTTGTGCATAACCTCACTTTCACTCGAGAACAGAAATGTCCTTTATGCAATTATATCAATATATGAATAAAGCATGGAAACACCCTTCGTGCACAATCACTCTACCTCACCAAGCATCACATATAATACAATACCAAGTTAGGTGGGAAGTAAAAAAACATCAAGGAAAATACTTGAACATAACTCGCCATATGAGAATTTACCAACAACCAAATCACCGTGTCACAACCCCAAATTCGACTAGTCGCGATGACACCTAACCTCAACTTGCTATGTAAGCCAAACCAAGAATCATACAACTCAAATTAAAAATTAACAAACACTGAATAATAATGACCGAATAACCATTCAAATTGTCATGAGCGATAACGATGGGCAGCGACCGGTGCTCGAGCCCTACATGTCGAACACCCTTAAGCATGTGCCTAAGATATAAACATGAATAACATCTGCTGAATTACGAGAATAACATGTGTGAGGAACACCTGTCCAAAAGACATATATATATATATATATACACGCGAAATACGTAGGGTGAGCCGACAAGGCTGCTATAGACAACTATATATCCAAAACTAGAAGCCGACAAGGCCACATATTATCCAACTGTGCATATTGTCTACAGGACTCTAATAGAATATACAACTGTACAAGGACGGTACTGGGCCCCGCCATACACATACATATATACAAGCATATCATACCAAAATCAAAAGCAGCTTCGGATCAAGTGGAGCACGCCAACTCTTGTTGATCAAGGACCCTAAGAAGGGGGACCGTCAACTTGTCTAACTGCACATACGGGCATAAAACGCATGCCCTAAGAAATTGGGCATCGGTAAAAATAATGTACTAAGTATGTAACGCATAAAATCGGTACATAAAAGACATAGATGAAACATGGAATGAAGAATTCCGTCTGTTAGTCTAAATCACTTTGTAAATTATGAGAAATTTATAATGTCATGCACGTCCGTAAAAATGTCGTATCATGAATATGCATAGGTGTACATAACATCATCATAACTCTGAGGGCATCCCATCATATTTTCTCGATCATTGTGGGCAAAATCATCAACATATACCAGCTAATCAGGTTGCGGTGCGTATATAACGGTGTAAACTTTTTCCATATCCCGTATATATATATATACGCCATCTGGTCATGGGTAATGTATATTAATAAATGAAATGCGTAAAAATATGTCAAAAAGAACAATATACCTTTCGGATAAACTTTATCAACTACGTATTTTTCTGAAACCCATGAACCGAAGATGTAATAATAATATACATGGGAATTCAAGAACATATGCTCCTCTAATACTTCTAAGAATAGAGTCATTCATGGAAGTTGTGCATTTGCTCGTTTCGTTTGTATCGTATGGATCATGCCAAAAAGAAAGAAGGGATAGCCTTAACATACCTGAACCGATTCTCTTAGAATTTTCTATTCACGATTTATTAAATCAACAACCAACATTATCTATATTTGGTATGGAATTGTGTTGCTTTTTGAAGAACTTTCGACCAGCCTACTCTCTTTACATAAGAGATTCAATTCAATTCTTGATCTTTGATCTTTGTTATTAAGGAATAAATATCGTGCTAGTTGTTATGGCCTACTTAGTGGATGACTAAGGCACCTCAATTCTCCAAATGTGCCATCTATGCAAGACTTAATGAGTCACTTAAATTGATGGGGTGCTGATATGTGGGGGGGGGGAGGTGGGAGGGGGGATGGGTTAAACTTTATCCAAATAATTCCTTTATTAATTAGGTAATATCCCATTACCCAATAGTTAACCAATTACCCACATAATTAAGAATTATCTCAAATTACTTAAAATACGACTCATTTTTAACACACCTTATGAACCCTACTATCATGGTTATGGGGTACCTTGTATGGCACTAGTCCATAAATACCTGGTATTATTGCTCAGACCGTATTATATCCTATATTGACAGACTTCGACGAAAGTCACTTTCTTTGATTCGTTTACCCTTTAATATTCACAGCACTTACTTATCGCTTGTTATAAATCGCATTAATGCTTATAGGCTCAAGATAATCTTAACCCCGAGTCTACGTTGATTAATTGAAGACGAAACTTTAACGTACGAAAACTCGAGTTGTAATATCCTTCCCCCCGTTAGAAACATTCATCCTTAAATGTTTAACTCGCTGGGATGTATATAAACTTTGGCATAGTCGCCTTTGTAATAGTACTACTGTCAACCCTTTCTGTAGAAAACTCAATAATTTAATGTCATATAGAACCACAGTAGACAATGGCCTCACATGACCAATATAATAACTCACACAAGAATCCATACACGTACCTTAAGGTTGTGATGTCTCAGCCGCATCCTGCTTTGGAAGAGGAAATAAGTAAGGATATCTAGACTTCAAGTTCGGCTTCCCAAGTAACTTCTTCCACATTGTTGTTTCTCCAAAGCACTTTCACCAAAGCTACGTCTTTAGTCCTCAATCTCCGAACCTGTCTATCTAGAATAGTAGTGGGAGTTTCCTCGTATGATAGCTTTTCTGTGACCTGAACATCGTCAACTGACACAACTATGTAAGGATCTTCGATACATTTACGGAGAATAGATACATGAATGACTGTATGGACGAATTCCAAGTCAGAACGCAAGTCTAACTCATACTCCACCTAACCTACCTTACATATGATCTTCTATGGTCCAATGTACCAAGGGCTACATTTTCCTTTCTTTCTGAATCTCATAGCGCCTTTCATCGGGGATACCTTTAGGAATACCCAATCATCAACTTGTAACCTCAAGTCTCGCCATAGATTATCCGCATAAGAGTTATGACAACTTTGAGCTGTTAATAGCCTTTCTTGTATAAGCTTAATTTTCTCAATTTCCTGTTGTACCAATTCTGGCCCTACTAACGTAGTTTCCCCAACATCGAACCACCCTATAGGCGACCTACACTTCCGTCGTTTAAGAGCTTTATATGGAGCCATCTAAATATTGGAATGATAATTATTATTATACGCAAACTCAATAAGCAGCAGATGATCATCCCAGCTACCCTTAAAGTCTATCACACAAGCCGGTAACATATCCTCAAGTGTCTGAATAGTACACTCATCCTGTCCGTATATCTGGGGATGAAATGATGTACTAAGACTTACCTGAGTCCCCAATCCTTTTAGGAAGGACCTCCAGAAATTAGCTATAAATTGATCTCCTCTATCCGAGATAATAGATATAGGGACACCATGCAGTCGTACTATCTTCTTAATGTAAAGCCTTGCATAATCCTTTGCGGAATATGTAGTCCTAACGGGAAGAAAATGGGCTTATTTTGTAAGTGTATCAACAATCAACCATATAGAATCGAACTTACATTGGTTACTAGGTAAGCCTACGATTAAATCCATATTGCTAGTTCCCACTTCCAAATCGGAATCTCTATAGCCTGCAGTAATTCACCAGGTTTTTGATGCTCAATCTGGACCTGCTGACAGTTAGGGCACTGAGCAACAAACTCTGCTATATCCTTTTCCATTCCATCCCACCAATATATTTCCCTAATATCATGATACATCTTTGTTTCTCCGTGATGAATAGAATAACGAGAATAATGAGTTTCCCCATGACATGCCGACGTAGCCCTGCAACATTAGGGACACATAAACGTCCTCCATATCTGAGGACCCCATCTTCTGTAATCTCAAACGGTGTCGTCTCCTTCTAAGGAGTTTTATCCTTATAATGAGCTAACACACGATCCTCGTATTGGCGTTCGTTCACTTCATTTACTAAAGAGGATGTTTTCGTGTCCTAAATAGTAATTCTGGTATCACCTGAATCCAATAATCGAACTCCAAAACTATCTAGGTGATGAATCTCATGGGCTATTCCCTTCTTCTCTCACTGATAAAATGATAGGCTACCCATTTATATACGTCTGAGGGCGTCAGCTACTATATTCGCCTTCCCCGGATGGTACAAAATATCAACGTCATAGTCTTTATGTAGCTCCAACCATCTCCTTTGATGCAAATTCAATTCCTTTTGTTTGACTATATACTGGAGGCTCTTATGATCCGTATAAATGTCAACATGAATGCCATAATAGTAGTGCCTCAACATCTTTAGTGCATGAATCACCGCGGCTAAGTCTAAATCGTGGGTCGTGTAATTCTTCTCATGCTTTCTTATCTGTCTAGAAGCATAAGCTACAACCTTACCGTGTTGCATCAGTACACAACCCAATCTAATGCCCGAAGCGTCACAATAGCTAATATAACCATCAGTCCCTTCTAGGAGCGTTAGAACCGATGCTGAAGTTAATATGTCCTTCAATGTTTGGAAACTTCGTTCTCTAACATCAGTCCATTGGAACTTTTCTCCCATATGAGTCAACTTTGTCAAAGATGCTGAAAGAGAAGAAAATCCCTCTATAAATCTCTTGTAATAACCTGCAAAACCAAGAAAGCTACGAACCTCCGTCGGTGTCGTGGGTCTAGGTTAAGTATTTACTGCTTCAATCTTTTGTGTATCAACTCGGTTACCTTCACCTGAAATGATATGCCCAAGGAAATCTTCAGAGTTCAAACAGAATTCACAATTAGAGAGTTTTGTGTACAACTTCTCTTTTTGTAGAACTCTGAGCATCGTACGCAAATGATATGCATGCTCAACCTGTGAATGAGAGTAAACCAATATATCATCAATATATACAATTACGAACATATCTAAAAGGGTCAGAACACACAGTTCAGCAAATCCATGAATATTACTGGGGTATTAGTCAAACCAAATGACATAACACGAAACTCAAAATGCCCATATCTGGTCCTGAATACTGTCTTTGGAATATCTTTTTCCTTAACCCTTACCTGATGGTACCCGGACCTCAAGTCTATTGTCACCTTGCAACTGATCAGATAAATCATCAATCCTCGGGAGTGGATACTTATTCTTGATCATCACCTTATTAAACTATCTATAATCAATACACATATGCAAGGAACCATATTTCTTACTCACGAATAACACAGGTGCTCCCCACGGTGTTGTACTAGGTCTGATAAAGCTTTTTTCATGCAAGTCCCTCAGTTGTTCCTTCAACTATTTCAGCTCTTCGGGTGCCATTCTAGATGGAGGAATAGATATTGGTTAAGTATCTAGTAATATATCAACATCAAACTCAATTTCTCGCTCTGGAGAAAGACCTAGAAGCTCATCGGGAAAAACATTGGGAAACTCATTAACCACGGGGATAGATTGAATGGTTGGTGACTCTACTTTCGCATCTTGTACCCGAACTAAGTGATAAATATATCCCTTTCTAATCGTCTTCCTTGCCTTGATATAGGAAATAAATATACCTCTCGACGATGCCTTATTACTTTTCCATTCCAAGATACGCTCTCTTTGAAATTGGAATCGGACCATATTCCATCTACAATCAACATTCGAATGACAAGAAGACAACCAATCCATACCCATTATAACATAAAATTCTACCATAAGTAACTCGATTAGGTCTTCTATTGTAGATAGACTATGAACTATTATTATACAATCTCTATATACCCGCCTAGCTATCACTAGGTCTCCAACAGGTTTGGATACGTCAAAATATTTAACCAACTCAGGTTTTATTCCAAAATCAGTAGCAACCAATGGAGTAACATATGATAAGGTGGAACGGGGGTCAATTAGTGCATATAGATCATATGAGGAGACTCATAATATACGTTTACCAACATCAGGTGATGAATCATGATCAAGTGGTCTTGCTAACACATAAATGCAGTTAGCAAGATGCTCGAGCTAGATGCTCCACCTCTTCCTCTACCACGATCGATTGGTGCTTGAGAACCTTTCCCAAGGGGCGTAATGATGATGACGAACTAGTTACAGATCCCGTTGGTTAAGTTATTCTTGTACCATCTCTCATTGGACAATCTCTCATGATGTCGCTCGGATAACCACAAGTATAACAAACAGCCAATCCCATAAGACACTGCCCGACATGCTGCTTACCACAATGGGTGCATCGTGGCAAAGGTGGCCTTATAAGACTTGACTCACCCCTATACCGAGAACTTGAGGCCCTGAAATTCTTACTAGGCCCTGAATGTGGAACGATCAAATCTCTTACTGCCAAACTGAGGGGGTGCACTAGCCAATGGCTGGGCTCGATACCTTAGGTATTGTTGTCTCTGACCACCTCGAAACTCACTAGAAGGACTCGAAGACCTCGCTCTCTTATTTTGGGCCCTATCATGCTCACGATCGGCACTCAGCTTCTGCTTACGCTCCTCTATACTCTGTGTCACGATCCAAAATCCTAACTCAGGTCGTGATGGCGCCCAACAGCGGGTTCAGGAAAGCCAACACTTATCCAACTAAGGGTTCTTTCTTCTTTGATTAAATATTTCGTCATATACCAAGTTATAGGTTTGAAACACAATATTGAACAGATAATTAACCAATTTTAATCTGAAAGTAGTCATAAAGAGGCGTGATCCAAAAATATATACAGTCTATAATCCATGGTAACTACTACGTGTATGCCAGGAACTAGTGTCACGAGTACCACGAGCATACTAACTGGATATACAAAAGATAAAATATATGCAATTCCCACTGTCTGAAAATAAATAGACGGGAAAATAAAGCAAAAGAAACTCCATGGTGCTGCTAAGGATCGTCAGGAGAAGCAGCTCACCGTGAAGTCAGATCCACTATATCAGAATCTATCTCCAGTATGATAACTAGATGCACCAGCCTCAGAACCTGTACAATTAAGTACAGAAGCGTAGCATGAGTACATAAATAAATATGTACCCAGTGAGTATCCCGTCTAAGATCGAAGAAGTAGTGACGAGAGGTCGACTTGACACTCACTAAGGTCCAACAGTATAATAAAACAGGGTATAATGAAAACGGTAGGCATGTAAGACAGTGAACGACAAATACGTATAAAGCACAAGAATCCAAGTAAATACTGAAAGTAAATAACAATTTCCACGAAACAGTACCAAATAGTCATGCGCACACAGGAATAAGACAACCGGACGGAGTCGTAAGGATAATATCTATGCACTGCCGAGGATCGAACGGCCTGTCCCATAAGTGCATTCTTACCATAGTACAATCTCATTTGTGCATTGTCGAGGGTCGAACGGCCCGAACCATAAGTGCACCTTTCAATCCGTCGTGGCGTACGGCCCACTCCCATGAGAGTGGGGGAAATCATACTCCGCTCGCGAAATGTAAATTGCGAAGCGGTCACATCCACACACAATAATCTTAACATTTCCTTTCCATAATCATTTTCTTCCAAATTATCAAATTTCATAAATCTCAAGGAAACATACCATATATAACATGAATTCATAACATACAATTCATTACAAGGAAGAATATAAGGCATGTTGTGGGCCTAACTACCCGGACGTAACAAGAATAGCCGCCACGTATGGATTTTCGTCACTTTGTACGTACTTAGCCCCCAAAACCATTACACATAGCATATAAATCACCTATGGGGACAAATTCCCTCTTACAAGGTTAGAAAGGAGACTCACCTCGTGTCGAATCTACTTCCCGGACCAAAAACGCATCTGAAACTCCAAACTTGCCTCTCGAGGACTCGGAACAAATCAATCGATACGTAAATGTTTCAAATTATATTCGAAACATGAAATCCTCCTATGAATTTAACCAATTCACTATTCTTGAAGAAATCCTAAAATCCGCCCTCCCGGGCCCACACGCTCGGATTCCAAAAATTCTCGAAGGAAACACTCTCTCATAGCCTAAGTATCGTTAATATACAATTTTACTTGAATTCATAGAAAATTAATGGGTAATTAATCAAATCTTCACAAGCCCTAGGTTACTACTCGAATCTTGATTTTTCACTAATTAAATAGGTAATTTAGCTAGTATTTCATGAATTAAACTAACTTTAGGGTGGAATTAATTTACCTTGTAGTGGTTGGTCGTGGAGTCCTTATCCAAAGCTCTCAAGGTCTTTTAATGGAGGAAAAATGGGGATGAAAATGAAGACTCCCGTATTTAAAATATCACAATGTCTACAGTGTTTTCGCACCGGCGGCTCCAGGACCGCACCTGCGGTCTTGCACGTGCGAGCAAAAGCTCGCACCTGCGGAACTGGACGTGGGAGGCTGGGGTCGCACCTGCGGAGTGGAGACCGCACCTGCGGCTCTGCTCCTGCAGAACTTGGTCTGCACCAGCGAGGAATGGCCTAGCCACTGGTTTACGCACCTGCGAGGCTGGGACCGCAGGAGCGGTCCCGCACCTGCGGCTGCAACCGCACCAGCGATCATACCAGATCAGGTGCACCAGCTGCATGTTCAGCTGGGTTTTGGCCTCGTTAGTGCCCGAGGGGTCCTTGGGCCCACCTGAGCCCCCGTCTAAATATACCAACCAGTCCCAAATCATAATACTAACTCGCTCGAGCCTTCGGAACACTTAAAACAGCACTAAAACTCAAAATCGCCCCTCAAAACCCCTAGAATCAAAACTTAAGAACTTCAAGCTCTTGAATTTGATATCAATGTGCCGATCTGATCTATACTACTCGGAATGACAACAAATTTTACAGGCAAGTCATAAATGACATAACGGAACTATTCCTGGTCTCAAAATTCCATTCGGACCTCGATAACATAAAAACACATTCCAAACCAAATTATGAACTTAAAGAAGTTCTGATCTCTATATTGGGCGCCGAAACGCTCCATGGTTATCAAAACCCCATTCCGAACATACGCCCAAGTCCAAAATTATCATACAAAGCTATTGGAATTGTCGGAACTCGATTCCGAGGTTGTTTTCTCAATATGTTGACCGAAGTCAAACTTGGCCAAAAGGCCAATCTTAAGGAACTAAGTGTTCCTATACTGGCCTAACCACTTCTGAATCCCGAACCACCCGTCTCCGCAAGTCATAAATCACAAGAAACCGCTATGGAAAGTGTCATTTAGGGGAACGGGGTCCTAATACGCAAAACGATCGGTCGGGTCATTACACTCTGAGCGTATGCCTGAATACAAGAAATATCCATGTCTGGTTGAAGTGAGACCGACATACAATCGCTAAGTGCAGCTCTAACCCAATCACGAACCGGTGAACTCGATCTTCCATATTACATACAATAGTGGGAGCATACCTAGACAATGAAGCAAACTGAGGATTGTACTTCCGAACGCTCATGTTACCTTGCCAAAGGGTCAAGAACCTATCAACTCTGGCTAGCCTAAGCTCTAGTGGCAGATAATGACGAAGAAAAACTTCTGTAAATTGATGCCATACTACTGTAGGGGCATCCTCACCTCTTGATAACTCCCAAGACTCGTACCAATTAAATGCAATATCTTGAAGTCTATAAGAAGATAGCTCAACGGACTCAGTTGCAGTGTCCTTCATTACCCTTAAAGTCCTATACATCCTATCGATAAATACCTGAGGGTCCTCGTTTAGATATGCTCCTATGAATATCTGGGGGTCCAAATTAATGAAATCACGAACTCTCGCACTGACGGACCTATCTACATGACTAATATTTACCTCTTGGTGGTGAGCCTGTGCGGCTACTAATCAAGTTAATAGCTGAATAACATCTCTCACCTCCTGACCCAATGTAATTGGCTTAGGAGATGGACGTACAAGGGCAGGCACAGGAGCTGGTGCCCCTCTAAGCTCCTCTGGAGAGGGTGGGGTATGTGAATTCTGAGATGGAATATCACTTTGAGACTATCCCAGAGCCTAGGTAACTCCTGGAGCTCGACTAGTAGTCTCAGCAGCCACGGACATGCCCTTCTGGGCAGCTGTAGTTTTTTGGAGGCATTCATGAAAACATAACATATCTTTAGGAACATGAATTCTTATATCACAGAATCTAAGATAAGAAGAGAGGATAACATCCTAAATGTATTGTAGCCTACTTTCTTTAAGTGTGGTGCACAACACACCCCTAAACAAGACTCTACTAGACACGGTCTGTAAACAACCCTAGGACAGAACTGCTCAGATACAACTTTTGTAACGACCCAAACCGATGGGCCGCGACGGGTGTCCTAGTACTACTTGTCGAACACCCTTAAGTATGCTACTAAGATATAGACATGAATAACATCTGTTGAATAATGAGAATAACATGTTTGAGGAAAACCTGCCCAAAAGACATATGTACATATACGTACGGAATACGAAGGGCGAGCCGACGAGGCTTCTATAGACAACTATATATGCAAAACTGGAAGCCGGCAAGGCCACATACTATCCAACTATGCATACCGTCTATAGACCTCTGATAGAATATACAACAGTACAAGGACGGGAGTGGGCCCCGTCATACCCATATATGTATACAAGCATATCGTACCAAAATCCAAAGAAGGTCCGGATCAAGTGGAGGACGCCAACTCTTGTTGATCAAGGATCCTAAGAAGGGGGACCGTCAGCTTGTCTACCTGCACCTGCGGGCATGAAACACAGGCCATTGGAAATTGGGCGTCAGTAAGAATAATGTACTGAGTATGTAAAGCATAAAAATCTGTACATAAAATGCATAGATGAAATATGGAATAAAGAACTCTGCTTGTAAGTCTAAATCAGTTTGTTAATCCTGAAACATTTATAATGTCATGAACGTGTGTATAAATGTCGTGTCATGCATAGGTATAGGTGTGCGTAACATCATCAATCCTCCGAGTGCACCCCATCATATCATCTCGGCCACTATGAGCAAAATCATCAACATATACTAGCTGATCAAGTGGTGGTGCGTATATAACGCTATAACCTTTTTCCATATCCCATTTACATATAATTACATATATATACGCATATATAACTTCATCTGGTCATGGGTCAATGTACATGTATAAATGAATGAAATGCTTAAAATATGTTAATAAGATCAATATACCTTTCGGAAAAGAAGATGTAATAATAAGATACACGAGAATTCATGAACATAGGCACCTCTAATACTTCAATGAATAAAGTCATTTATGAAAGTTGTCCATTTGCTCTTTCGTTTGTATCGTATGGATCATGCCAAAAAAAAGAAGGGATAGACTTAACATACCTGAACCTATTCTCTTAAAATTTGTTATTCACGCTTTATAGAATAAACAACCAATGTTATATATATTTGGTATGGAATTGTTTTGCTTTCTGATGAACTCACGACCAGCTCACTCTCTTTACGTAAGAGATTCAATTCAATTCTTGATCTTTGATATTTTGTTATTAAGGAATAAACATCTTACTATTTGTTGGAAAGCCTTTAGTGGGTGTGGCCCACTTAGTGGATGACTAAGTCACCTTAATTCTCAAAATGTTCCATCTATACAAGACTTAATGAGTCACTTAAATGGGATGGGGGTGCTTCCACGTGTGGGGGTGGGTGGGGGGATAATCTTTATCCAAATAATTTCCTACTATCGTGGTTATAGGGTACCTTGTATGACACTAGTACATAAATACCGAGTATTATAGATCGGACCGTATTCTATCCCATATTGAAAAACTTCGATGAAACTCACTTTCTTTGATTCGTTTACCGTTTCACCTTCACAGCACTTACTTATCGCTTTTTATAATTAGCCTTAATGCTTATAACCTCAAGATAATTTCATCTCCAAGTCTACGTTGATTAATTGAAGACAAAACATTAACGTAGGAAAACGCGAGTTGTAACACAAATACTCAAGGATTGATAGTACAAATCAAGAGCCTTTAAAACTTTTGGATTACAAAGTTGGTACAAAATAAATACAACTTTCGCCTGAAATAAACAAGAGCAGAAGTACAAATTCCAATAAACCAAGAACAATGTATAGCTATATGTGGAATGCAGATACATCTTCAATATTATCCGTAGTAGCTCAGCTCCAAGTATGAATGCATCCGGAATTACACTCAAGTAACGATCCAATGTATTTCTTGATTTTACAAATATGAGCGAGTTTATGGTAATTAGCCACGGAAAATAGTTATTAATTAGCTTCTTCCGAAGACTAACAAGACTTCCTAATTGAATTATTCCTAACCCAATTAATTGATTAAGCACACCCGGATATGGCTACAAGTAGTTCAATCTTATTCCTAGGTAAAATCTATAAAATGAGGGTTAAAACCTCAAGTTCTTGTTAATTAATCTTTTTCAACCCCATATTATCTTTTCCAAAATTAATTCGGAGTTAATGGGTGAGTCCTAAGGTTAGCTAATCTCTTTGGAAATATTAAAGAACAAGAATAATTAAAGAAACAACGACTCACTTCATAAATAAATTAAAATCATTCAATACATAAGCACAACAAGGTATTTAATCGACAATTTAAACAAGATTAAGTGTTGGAAATTGATACTACACACTTTTAAATATTCAATACAAAGCAATAAAATGAATAAATAAACATAAATGGGTAAGAAATCCTTAACCACAAGCTTGAAATCTTCAAAACCCAAGTGTGTGTGCAAACCCTAGCTTCCAAAGATGTTCTCTTTTGTGTTCAAGACTGATAATATGCTAAAACAATGCAAAACCGATTCTGAAAATATCTGCTAGGTCGAGTATATGTGGGTTTGGGATTGGGAAAATGTGATTTTACAACTCTGTCCAGGCCTAATGCCCGTTGACCGCACCTGCGAAACAATCCTCGCAGGTGCGGCTCTGCAGAAGCGGATTTCCTATCGTAGGTGCGGCTTTGAGGGAACTTAGTACTTTCCGCAGATGTGGTCTTCCAAGCGCATATGCGGAACCGCTTCTGCGGTTCTTGACTCGCAGATGCGATTCCAGACAATTTTGTTCAATTCCACAGGTGCGGGATTGTTGCTGCGATTTATGTTCTGCAGATGCGGAATCCCTGGAGAGTTTAGTACTCTTTCAACAATTTTTTACTAAATTCCACTTCAATTCAACGCAAACCACTTCGTTGCATCATTTCTCTAGAAATTGGAACAATAGACACTATAAACGACCTCATGTTATCATTAAAGGATGCAAAATCTAACGAAAAGAGGCTAAAACGAGTGGCAAAATCACCACTCATAAACACCCCCAACTTAAAGCTTTTTCTTGTCCTCAATCAAATCAAAACTAACAACTCAATGAGGTTCTACCATTTAAAGCACAAGTCATATCGCTATCATTCACAAATCACATTCTCCAATTAAACATTATACTTATGGATTTGGTTGGTACTAATAATTAGGCTCAAGTATTTGAATCTTACCCGAATAACTCCCTCATTTTAAAAATAACTTCAAGAAGTGCAAGGGAGTTCCAAAATAATCAAGTGACAAGAATAAGCCTCAAGAAGTGACTCAAAAGCACTAGTCCGCTACATATGCTCAACTTACTCATTTCCGGGTGTATCAATTAACCAATATATCCTAATTCATGTGCCCTCACAATAAAGAGAGTCCCAAAATCACTATATTTACAATAACAACACAAGGGACAAATTCACAAAGTCACTCACTCTCACAAAGAATTTCAAGTGTTACAACACATCATACCATAAGCTTGCCCTTATTTTAATTCGTCGCCTATTCATGAATATTCGGTTGGAGATCCCATAAGGACTTTTTAAGCTTATAATGTAGGTTTAGGGAAGGGTCGGATAAATATTTGGGGTACAAGTGACTACACCCTCCTTGAACACTACTCACATTTTTCTTTCTTGTTGCACTTTGCTTCTTTTTAAACCACATAGCCTCATTTGCATCTAGTAACCATCATAGAACCACCTTAAATACCTCTCTAATTTTCTTCAAGGCTCCATATTTATATACATACATATATCTCTTTTTTTTCTTTTTTTTCTCTTTATTTTTTCGTTTGGAGCTTGAATAATTTCATGTGAATATTTTGAGGTATACGTTCCTACACTCAATATACAACCTTGACAATTTCCAACTTGACGCCACACCCCCAACTTAGGATTTTTGCCTCATTCTCAATGTTCAAGGAGGGACGAGTTCAAAAGAGAGAAATATTTTATAAAAGGGTAAAGGTTTGCAATGAGGTGGCCAAAGAAAAGGTAGAAGGCTCAAATAGGGTAACTAGTGATAGTATTTATGCAATGGTAAGTTTGTAAGGCAAAACAGGTTTTTCAAATATCACAAAGAATGGCTAAGGTCATCTCTCCAACCAAACGTAATTATCATTATCATTGAAAGACCAACCGAGCAAGTTCTAGGTGATAGAAGTAAACACAAGATTTATTTATACAAACACTAACACACGTGGCACATGAACTAATCAAGATGGGGCAATTTCACTTTTTAATAAGAGCGTGTAGAACAATATCGTGCAAACTAGTGGGCAAAGATCACTAACAAATCCAAGAATATATTACAAAAATTATTCTCCACCATCCAACTTACTTGTTTTAATTCATAACCGAAATTCGGAGGGGTATTCTTAATTCACATTTCACATACAAGGGACTAATTTTGTTAGTACCAAATAATCCAAAAGCCTCCTCCTAGGAAAACAAGACTAATACACTTAAGAAAGTTGTCACGCCATCTATCATAGGGAAAAGTCACCCGGTTCACTTCAAAAATGTTCCTTGGGAAAGAACCGTAACATTAAGAAAACCCAAGAAAATACTACTTAAGGAAATAAAAATAAAAGAACAAAACTACTAAAAAGGATAATAAAATAAAAGCAACTAATACTAATAACACCAAGCTACTAAGGAAAATAAATAACGAAAGAAAAATAAAAAATAGCTAATAACACCAAGCTCAACAAGAGCACAAGATATCACAAAATAAGCCCGGCAAGGGCACATAATATCCATAGACAATAAAGAAGCCTGGCAAGGGCACATACATAAAGTAATAGTACATATACAATATGCTCCTAAAGACACCCTCAACTAAAAACATTGCAGTGTCCCCACTGCACAATCTCAAAAGTAATGAAAAGTAGTTTGAGGGTCTCCCTGATGTCTGCATCAGACTACCAAACTGCAGGAGAAAAGGATAATCAGTGCTGCCGGGAACTCTCGCAATCAGCATCCTCCTTCTCATCATCATCATATGTCACGAACGAGTACTCATCGCAATCCTCTTCATCCTCAACTGGTATCCACCTTCTCAGTTGCCCCCATTTGAAGATCGCTTTAATCCCTCTCCACATTTTTATCCTGAATTTGCACTTCTTTGTGTTCTTCTCCTTTTCTTTGTAAAAGGATGACTTGAGGTCGACATGCGCCTTGGCCAAGCTGGTATTGGTGGTGTCGAGCTGGGTAATAGATGCTTCAATCTTACCCTGCACCTCTAAGTAGGTCCGCATCTCAACTCAGGAGCAATAGTCGGGAGGGGGCTGAGAGTGTGAGGGCCCACTGGGGAGCTTTGACACTAACTCGCGAATGGATGCAAGCTGGGATTTCATCACCCCAAAAGGTCCCTCAACTGGAGCAGTCTGTGAGGAGGATCCGGATCCGACAGTAGTGGTGGTAACCTTCCTCTTTTTACTTTTTACTGCAGTACCCTTGCCTGTTACTCTTAACGGGTGGAAGGGTTTGTCGGCGGGCAGCCAATGATCAGTGTTGCGCTCCTCTACCTCAGCCTGCCTGCACAATTCTGTAATAAAGGAAGGAAACATTAAACCTGCGCTATTTTCAAGCAAATACTGTTGCATCTCCCTCAAAATATAATATCCCACATTCACTAGGATGCCATCAAAAAAGCAAGCAATGATCAGGGCTCTGGTATAAGACACGTCTGAGACATTCCCACAGGGTGACACCCTGTTGAAAAAATGATATAGAGCCATATCTTAGCCTCGGCTGTGAATTCGATTGACTTCAATCCCTTTCTTTTGTTTGCCCACTTTTCTCTGACGCTTTCCAAATACAGCTTAGAGATAAGTCATGCCGCATTGTCGCAGTTGTCTTTCTCTTGTAGTGGCTCGAGTGGATGGTTATGAATCCCGAGGGATTCATTGATATCTTCCCCTCC
>ML267021.1:0-16931 GCA_005239495.1 Nicotiana undulata | reverse complement strand
GGGGGGTGGGTTTTACCCCCGGGGGGTTTATTGTTTTCTCTCCCCCCCCCCCCCCCCCCCCCGAGAACTTCACTATTTATCCTCAAATGATGAGTTATGGGTCTACGAAGTTTGTACGCTTGAGGTTTGCGTAGAACTCTCGAATCCACTCCTCGTTGACATTGCAAGAAGGTGGAATGAAGTATGACCATCCGGAGGATTGCAAACGGCCATAGAAATCCGGTAGCAACTCGGCCAATTTATCCTCAGCGATCCCTATCTCAAGCACTAATTTCTTGGTGAGGAGGTTGTCATAATACCAGTGATGGCAATCAACAGACATGAAACGGTTATTGTCAAATTGCTCCTCAACTCCTCAATTTCATGGCTGGAAGGAGCATTTATGTTCATGTCTGGGTCTATTTTTAGCTCAAAGTACCTATAAAAAATCAAAAGGAAATTAGTCAGGCAGTAGGATCTTGTTACGCAAATTAAAACACTGCAATTAGGACAAAGAACCAAGTTGAATGGTCCCGGGAAAGGCCAATTGCAAAGCTACTGGAATCTGTCATTCTGCTCAGTTTCCAAACCTGCAGAAGGTTAACCGCAGGTGCGGTCCCGCATCTCTGACAATTCAACCGCTTCTGCGATTTTGCTCAGGAAGCCCAAAAATCGCACCTGCGGAACAGTCAATGCAGGTGTGGAGCCGCATGTGCGGAATTCGTCTAAGGGTTCAACTGCCAAGAATTCTTCAACATTTTTCACTTGAAACATGACTTTTAGCACCTAATTTGTACTCACGGCTTCCAAATTAGTGTACTAAATGGACCTTTTACTTTATTAATGCTGAGTTTTAGGTACTTAACACACAATGTTCTTTTTCACGATTTGTCGAACAATTTGCGGGCAGTTTAAAATTGCTTCTTCTTCACATGGTTTGGGTACGCAGATTCCTCACAAATTTTATTTCATTGAAGACAACACACACTATTCTACTCTCAACCAAATTCCTCACCCTAATATTAGAAAAAATTAGAAAGGGTCTTGGGAAAAAGGGGGACGACCATGAAATGCCTGAGAGAAGAAGAGAAAGAATCAAAGAAGAATAAGAGAGGGGAGGAGATGAGAACCAAGAGGAAATACCTGTGTCTTTTGTGAGTGCACTGGAAATTCACGAGCAGTGTGTTGGAGTTTTTGAGAGATGGGGGATTTTTGGTTTTGGGTGAAAATATTTGCAACTTACCTGATGAAATGAGGGATCACTTATTAAGCTAGCCTGACTACCGCACCTACGGAAGTTTAGGCATTTTTGCAATCCCGCTTCTGTGGTTATTGAGCGGAACCTGTGGTATACTTTGCACCTCCACTTTGGAAGGCGCACCTGCGAATTTCTGGACCGCAGGTGCGGAAGTACGTGGGTTCAGCAAGACATATCTAGGAAGCCAATGCTTTGGTGCATTTTCGCTCTCAAAAATTCGCAACATAGCTCCATAAAAACTAAAACTCGGCAGATTAGTGCAAAATAATATACTAAGATATTTTAAAAAGGGAAATTTAAAAAAGGACTAAATATTTTAAAATGATGGGTTGCCTCCACCAAGCTCCGCATTTAATGTCGTGGCAGGACGCAAGTCAACTTTACCACTTCAACGTCCATATCACTACACAATTCAAATGTTGAAAAATGCTTGGAATGTGACTTCAAACCTCCAACTTGCAATTTTTCTAGGATTTTGATATCCTCTTTTCCCCCCGGATTAGAGTGAATTTCAACCAAATTTTTATTTACACCGGTTTAATGTAATTCCACATTGTTCTTGGCATCAATAATACTCATGGAGTCTATTGGCGGATGTTCAAATCTTGAATCCTCAAAGAAAAGCTCACTTTCTCCCTCGTAATTGGACTCTTCTTGGCTTCCTTCCACACTTTCAAATTTAGAGGCATAATGAGCCTCCATCAATGCTTTCATTTGATCCTCCAAAGTGCAGATGTGCTCATCATTTTGAGTCACTTCATGTTTCAAGTCCTCGAGTGCAAAGTTGTGCTTTTCCTCATTTTCAAGGATGGCCTCCAACATGAGCATCATCTTCTCATTTTTTGTGATTACCCAAAAGGTCATCTTGTGTAAATTTAACTAAAATTGTGTTCCGAGGCCCCGAAAGCCTCAGGTAATCTCACCATGATGTGCGTGTGCATCCCGGGCGCGTAGCCGAGAAGCCTTTATGTGGAATTTTGATAAAAAGTTGAATTTATGATAATTAATTAAATAAAGTTGACTTTGGTCAACATTTTTGGTAAACGTATCCGGACCCGTGATTTGACGGTACCGGAGGGTCCATAGGAAAATATGGGACTTAGGCGTATGTCCGTGATCGAATTCTGAGGTCCCAAGTCCGAGAAATGAATTTTTAAAGAAAATTATTTTCTAAAAATAATAAAGGCTTTTGAAAATGAATTTTGATGTGAAACCTGCGTTACCGGACCCGTATTATTGTTCCGGAGCCCGGAACTTGTTAAATATTGTTATTATGAGTCGTCTGTAAAATTTGATAAGAAACAGACTTGGTTTGACGTGTTTCGGATCAAAAATGGGAAATTTAGAAGTTTATGAAGTTTGAGAAAATTCTATAGATTTTGGAGGTTAATTCATGGTTTTTGATGTTATTTTGGTGGTCTAATTACTCGAACAAGTCCGTAGGATGCTTATGAGTGTGTGTGTGTGTGTGTATTTTGTTTTGATCCTCGAGGGCTCGGGGGTGTTTCGGATAGGTGTTCGGAGTGTTTGGACTCAAGGAAACACTGGTGGTGCACCAGTTCTGGAATGCCCTCACCTGCGAGCCTAGGGTTGCAGGTGCGAGAGCGCAGGTGCGGTCCCTCTCGCAGATGCGTACTATCTTCCGCAGGAGTGGTCCCGCAGGAGCGGGTACGATTACGCAGGTGCGGACCCTGGTGAGCCTCGCCATTTTCTGCAGATGCGATCCCTTTTCTGCACCTGCTAGATCGCAGGTACGACCAAAGCACCGTAGGTCCGAGAGTCGAGCAGTGAAGTTCTTTTAAAAAAACAATTTCAGGCGTTCTTCTTCAAACTTTTTCTCAAAAAATAGAAGGCTTAGGGCGATGTTTCAAGAGATTTGCTTCCAAAATCGTAGGTAAGTGTTCACTAATTGATTTCCTTCAACTTTTTAACGTTTTTCATCAATTATCATCAAGAATCCTAGGGTTTTCAAAGGTAGAAAATTGGGGGTTTTGGGTAGAGTTAGGGCTTTTAGAATTTTTAGGAATTCAACCTCATTTTGGGGTAGGATTTCATAACAAATTGTATATTCGGGCTCGTGGGGGAATGGGTGATTGGGTTTTGGTCTGAACCTCGTGTTTGGACCAAGAGGACCCGGGGTCGAATTTTGGTATTTTTGGAAGAATGATGGGAAATGTATAATTAGGCTTTGGAATTGGTTTATTGAGTAATTATTGATGTTAATAAGTCAATTATGTCTAGATATTATCGTTTCGGAGTTGGATTCAAGGGGAAAGGTTGTGATTGAGGCTTGACTTGCATTTTGGAGCCGAGGTAAGTGTTTGGACTAACCTTAGCTTGAGGGAATAGGTATAGAGTCTTATTTGCTATGTGTAATTCATGTCAAACGTATAGGTAAGGTGACGAGTACCTATGTGTTGTGGTCAAGCATGCCCGGGAGGCAAAATGTGATAATATGTACCGTGTTCTTGATATTCATTGTGTTATGAATAATTGATGATTTCTAAGGGTTACATTGATGTTTTTTCGTGATGTGGGAAGTTATTGATTAATTGTTCGGTTGAGAGTTTTACTGTTGGAATTATACTACCTCTGAGTGAGATTGGCTATAGCTGAGTCCCTTGCCGGGACGATAGAATTTTATTTATTTTTGCTTTACAATTGAGCTTTCTTATTGTTAATTTTCAAATCAAGTTGTTGACTTTATATGTGTTATGCACGAGGGGACATTCTGTGCTGAGTGACTGTGAGGCTATGCACGAGGGGACATTCCGTGCTGAGTGATTTTATTATTTATTGCACGAGGGGACATTCTGTGCCGAGTGATTATTATTTATGCATGAGGGGACATACCGTGCCGAGTGACTGTGAGAGTATACACGAGGGGACATTTCGTGTTGAGCGATCTTATTATTTATTCACGAGGGGACATTACTTGCCGAGTGATTGTGAGGTTATGCACGAGGGGACATGTCGTGCCTTTTGTTGTTCATTTACCTGTTCTGAGATGTTAAACTCCTATTTTTACTTCTACATTTCAGTTAATCCCTATTCTACTGTGTTGGTATTTGTTGTCCCTTTTATCCCCAGCATGTTCTCCCCGTACCTATATTTACTTATTTATTTCCGTTATTATTTTTTGTTTGAGTATAGAATTGCACAGGTATGAATTGTTGTCTGTCCTAACCTCGTCACTACTTAGCTGAGGTTAGGCTCGGCACATACTCAGTACGTGGGGTCGGTTGTACTGATGCTACACCTGCACTTCTTTATGTTGCGCAGATTACGCCGCCGGACCCGGTGGACATTGACGGAAGGAGTATCCTTCAGTCCATTCAGGAGACATCAAGGTAGAGTTGCAGACATTCGTGGGCCTTGGCGTCACCTTTTACCCTTCTCCTCTAGTTTTGTCTTATTTTTATAGTTCAAAGATAGTTATATGTATTTATTTTTCAGACCCTTTGTATTTAGTAATCTCATAGAGAGTTCGTGAGTTAGTGACACCAGTTCTAGGTTAAATTTATGGGGTTTATTTCGAAGCTTGTTATATAGTTCTGAAATTAGTTAACTTTCATATTTTTAATCACAGTTTCCTTAGTTATCCTATTCTTTTTAACTGTTAATGAGTTTATTTATTCAAAATGTTGGCTTGTCTAACGGGTTCAACGTTAGGCCCAATCATGGCCTGAAGGTGGGATTTCGGGTCGTGACAATTTGGTATCAGAGCCCTAGGTTGCTTAGGTCTCACAACTCACGGACAAACTTGGTAGAGTTTGAGGGATCGGTACGGAGACGCCTGTACTTATCACCTAGAGGCTCCAAAGTTAGGAATGACTTCATATTTCATCTCCTCTGTCGTGCGACTTGAAATCAAAATGCTAATTGAGTTTCTACTCTATTCTCTCGCAGATGGAGAGGACGCGTGCTTCCCTAGGTTCCAATCGGCAGCCCGATACTCCTGTTGCAGCTCCCATGAGGGGCCAAGGTCGAGGCCGAGCGCGTGCTAGAGGTCGAGACCGGGGCAGGGCTCAGCTCCGAGCAGAAGCCCCAGTGGAGGATCCTCAGGTTGAGTTCACCGAGGATATCCCCGCTCGACATTCCCAGTTGGACTAGCTCAGGTCCCAGAGGGATTCATTACTACCCCGATGCTTCAGGACACTCTAGTCCGCTTAGTGGGACTCATGGAGAGTGTGGCTCAGGTCGGTCTTCTTCCTACTGCACCAGCCGTCTCTCAGGCTAGGGGAGGGACCTAGACTCCTACTACTCGTACACCAGAGAAGTTAGATCCTCAGTTTCAAACTCCGGCACCTCAGACGGCTGGAGTAGCTCAGCCGGGTATTGTGGCACCGGCAGTTGTGGGAGCAGCTATGTCAGCAGATGCTCTATGGAGATTGGATAGATTCACCAAGTTATTCCCTACTACTTTCACTAGTGCACAATCAGAGGATCCCCAGGATTATTTGGACAGTTGTTATGAGGTTCTTCGGAATATGGGCACAGTGGAATACAATGGAGTTGACTTTGCTACATTTCGTCTTTCTGGCATCGCCAAGACTTGGTGGAGAGATTATTGCTTGACCAGACCAGCTGGCTCTGCACCTCTAACTTGGGCTCAGTTCTCCGAGTTGTTCTTTGGGAAGTTCCTTCCAGTTACTCAAAGAGAGGATCTTCGAAGGTAGTTTGAGCGTCTCCAGCAGGGCCCCATGTCCGTCACTTAATACGAGACCAGGTTCATTACTCTAGCCAAGCATGCTATTATGATACTCCCCACAGATCGAGAGAGAGTGAGGAGGTTTATTGAGGGTTTGGCCCAGCCTATAAGACTTCATATGGCCAATGAGTCGGGTACTAATATCTCCTTTCAGGATGCAGCCGATGTGGCCGCCACATTGAGATGGTATTATCGCAGGGTAGTGGTCAGGGGTCTGACAAGAGACCTCGTCATTTCGGTCGATTCAGTGGTGCCTCATCTGGAGGCAGAGATTCCTTTGGCAGAGGTCATCCCTCTAGGCCTTTTCAGTCAGCACTCCGGGTATCCCGCAGTGCACCATCAACTCCCATCAGTGCACCACCGATTCAGAGCTTTCAGGGTTGTCATTCTGGTCGTCAGGGACAGTTCCAGGGTTAGTATCCTCAGCAGCCGAGGTCTTGCTTCACTTGCGGTGGTATGGGGCATATTTCTAGGTTTTTCCCCTGAGGTCTTGGTGGTTCCCAGTATCAGGGTTCCCGTGCCATGGTTCCCGCATCAGGTGCACCCTCACCCCTCGGCCGACTAGGGGTGGTCGTGGTGCCAGAGGAGGAGGTCAGACTCATAGAGGTGGAGGACATGCCACGAGAGGTAGAGGTCAGGCCGCAGTAGGTCGAACCATAGATGTTCAGGTTGAAGGGGCTCCGCCCCGATGCTATGTTATTCCGTCCAGGCCTGAGGTTGAGGCCTCTGACGCAGTTATCACAGGTACGGTATCAGTTTGCAGCCGAGGTGCTTCGGTGTTATTCGATTCGGGTTCTACTTTCTCTTATGTGTCTTCATACTTTTCCCCTTATTTGAGCATGCCTCGTGATTCCCTGAGTGCTCATGTATATGTGTCTACCCCGATGGGTGATTCTATAGTGGTAGATCGAGTCTACCTTGCTTGCATAGTAGTTATTGGTGGGATGGAGACTCGGGTTGATATTTTACTTCTGGATATGGATGACTTTGATATCATATTGGGGATGGATTGGCTATCTCCCTATCATGCTATTCTGGATTGTCATGCCAAGACAATGATCTTAGCCTTACCGGGAGTACCTCGCTTGGGGTGGAGAGGGACTCCTAGCCATTCTTTTGGTAGAGTTATTTCTTATATGAAGGCTCGACGTATGGTCGAGAAGGGTTGTTTGGCCTATTTGGCCTATGTTCGTGATTCTAGTGCTGAGGTTCCTTCTATGGAGTCTGTGCCCGTGGTTCGTGAGTTTCCAGAGGTATTCCCTGCTGACCTGCCAAGGATATTGACTTTTGTATTGAGGTGACTTAGGGCACTCAGCCCATTTCTATTCCACCGTATCGTATGGCCCCGCTAGAGTTGAAGGAATTAAAGAAGCAGTTGCAGGATTTGTTGGAGAAAGGCTTCATTAGGCCTAGTGTTTCTCCTTGGGGTGCTCCATGTTGTTTGTTAAGAAGAAAGATGGCTCGATGAGGATGTGTATTGACTACCGGAAGCTAAATAAAGTTACTATTAAGAATAAGTATCCTTTGCCGAGGATTTGTGATCTATTTGACCAGCTTCAGGGTGCTACAGTGTTTTCCAAGATAGACTTGAGATCGGGTTACCATCAGTTGAGGATTAGGATGTCTGATGTCTCTAAGACGGACTTTCGCACTCGTTATGGGCATTATGAGTTCTTGGTGGTGTCATTTGGGTTGACAAATGCCCCCGCTGCTTTTATGGAGTTGATGAACCGTGTGTTCAGGCCATATTTGGATTTATTTGTGATTGTGTTTATTGATGATATCTTGATTTACTCCCGTAGCCGAGAGGAGCATGAGCAGCACCTTCGAGTCGTCCTCCAGACTCTAAAGGATAGGCAGTTGTATGCCAAATTTTCTAAGTGTGAGTTCTGGTTGAGTTCAGTGGCATTTCTGGGCCATGTTGTGTCGGCAGAGGGTATTCAGGTGGATCCCAATAAGATTTCAGCAGTCAGAGATTGGCCTAGACCCACTTCAGCTACAGAGATTCGGAGTTTCTTGGGCTTAGCTAGTTATTATCACCGATTCGTGGAGGAATTTTCATCTATTGCAGCCCCGATGACCAGGTTGACTCATAAGGGTGCTCAGTTCAGGTGGTCTGATGAGTGTGAGGCGAGCTTTCAGAAGCTCAAGACAGCCTTGACCACGGCACCGGTGTTAGTTTGCCCACAGGTGCAGGACTGTATACAGTGTATTGTGATGCCTCACGGGTTGGACTTGGTGCAGTGTTGATGCAGGATGGCAAGGTCATAGCCTATGCTTCTCGTCAGTTGAAGGTTCATGAGAAGAATTATCCAGTTCATGATTTGGAGGTAGCAGCGATTGTTCATGCCTTGAAGATTTGGAGGCATTACTTGTATGGTGTGCCATGTGAGGTGTTCACGGATCACAAGAGTTTACAGTATCTATTCAAGCAAATGGAGTTGAACATGAGGCAGAGAAGGTGGTTAGAATTGTTGAAGGACTATGATATTACCATTCTTTATCATCCGGGGAAGGCTAATGTGGTGGCCGGTGCTTTGAGCCGAAAGTTAGCACGTATGGGTAGTCTTGCTTATTTATCAGTTGGAGAGCGACCTCTTGCGTTGGATGTTCAGGCTTTGGCTAACTGATTTGTGAGATTGGAGGTCTCTGAGACTGGCGGTGTTTTAGCCCATACTGTGGCCCGTCATTTTATGACTGTATTCGGGCCAAGCAGTATGATGATCGTCATATATGTGTTCTTAGAGATATAGTCCGGCACGGAGGTGCCAAGAAGGTCACAGTTGATGATGAGGGAGTTTTAAGGATGTGGGGTCGTATTTGTGTACCTGATGTTGATGCTATTCGTGAGTTGATTCTATAGGAGGCCCATAGTTCCCGGTAATCCATTCATCCGGGCGCCGCAATAATGTACCAGGACTTGCGGCAGCATTAATTGTTGCGGTGGATGAAGAAGGATATTGTAGCTTATGTAGCTCGGTGCCTGAACTGTCAGTAGGTTAAGTACGAGCACCAGAGACCCGGTGGTTTGATGCAACAGATTCAGCTTCTCGAGTGGAAGTGGGAGCGTATCACCATGGATTTTGTAGTTGGAATCCCACGGACTCAGAGGATGTTTGATGCGGTGTGGGGTATTGTGGATAGGCTGACCAAGTCAACACACTTCATTCCGGTATCAGTTTTGTATTCAGCGGAGAAGTTAGCAAAGATCTAAGAGAGATTGTTAGACTTCATGGCATGCCTATATCCATTATATCAGACCGAGGTACTCAATTTACCTCCCATTTCTGGAGAGTATTTCAGCGAGGGTTGGGCACACAGATTGAGTTGAGCACAACATTTCATCCTCAGACGGACGGACAGTCCGAGCATACTATTCAGATTTTGGAGGATATGTTGCGGGCTTGTGTCATCGACTTTGTTTGTTCATGGGACCAGTTCTTGCCTTTAGCTGAGTTTGCCTACAACAATAGCTACTAGTCGAGCATTCAGATGGCTCTGTATGAGGCGTTGTATGGTAGGCGGTGTCGGTCCCCAGTCGGATGGTTTGAGCCGGGAGAAGCTAGATTATTAGGTTCTGAGTTAGTCAAGGATGCCTTGGACAAGGTGAAGATCATTCAGGATAGACTTCGTACAGCTCAGTCCAGGCAGAAGAGTTATGCGGATCGTAGAGTTTGAGATTTGGCCTTTATGGTAGGAGACCGGGTATTTCTTCGAGTGTCGCCCATGAAGGGCGTGATGAGGTTCGGAAAGAAGGGAAAGTTGAGCCCTAGGTACGTTGGTCCATTTGAGATTTTGGATAAGGTATGAGAGGTGGCCTAAAACTTGCCTTGACACCGAGTTTATCAGCCGTGCATCCGGTATTTCACGTAACTATGCTTCTGAGGTATACTGCGGACCCATCGCATGTACTTGACTTCAGCGGTGTCCAGTCTGACAAGGATTTGTCTTATGAGGAGGAGCTGGTAGCCATATTAACTCGGCAGGTTCATCAGTTGAGATCGAAGAGTTATCCTTCAGTTCATGTTCAGTGGAGAGGTCAGCCTGTTGAGGCAACTACCTGGGAGTCCGAGTCCAATATGCGGAGCTGATATCCCCACCTTTTCCCCGATTCAGGTACCCTTCTATGTATGTTCGAGGACGAACATTTGTTTTAGAGGTGGAGATTGTGATGACCCAAAAGGTCATCCTGTGTAAATTTAACTAAAATTGTGTTCCGAGGCCCCGAAAGCCTTCGTTAAACTCACCTCGATGTGCGTGCGCATCCCGGGCGAGTGTCCGGGAAGCCTTTATGTGGTAATTTGATAAAACGTTGAATTTATGATAATTAACTGAATAAAGTTACTTTGGTCAACAATTTTGGTAAACGGACCCAGACCCGTGATTTGACGATCCCGGAGGGTCCATAGGAAAATATAGGACTTGGGCGTATGCCCGGGATCGAATTCAGAGGTCCCAAGTCCGACAAATGAATTTTTAAAGAAAATTGTTTTTTGAAAATGAACTTTGATGTGAAACCTGCGTTACTGGGCCCGCATTATGGTTCCAAAGCCCGTAACAGGTTTAATATGGTTATTATGAGTCATCTGTAAAATTTGGTAAGAACCAGACTTGGTTTGACGTGTTTCGGATAAAAAATGGGAAATTTAGAAGTTTATGAAGTTTGAGAAAATTCTATAGATTTTGGAGGATAATTCATGGTTTTTGATGTTATTTTGGTGGTCTAATTACTCGAACAAGTCCGTAGGATGCTTATGAGGGTGTGTGTGTATTTGGTTTTTAGCCCCGAGGGATCGGGGGTGTTTCAGGTAGGTGTTTGGATTGTTTGGACTGCGAGATCGCAGGCGCGACGTTTTGTCCGCAGGTGCGGTTTCTCTCGCACATGCGGACTATCTTCAGCAGAAGTTGTCCCGCAGGAGCGAGTACGATTCCGCAGGTGCGGCCCTCGGTGGGCCTGGCCATTTTCCGCAGGTGCGATCCCTTTTCCACACCTGCGAGATCGCAGGTGCGACCAAAGCAGCGCAGGTGCGAGAGTCGAGCAGTGAAGTTCTTTTTAAAAAAAAAAACAATTTCAGACTCTCTTCTTCAAACTTTTTCTCAAAAAATAGAAGGCTTAGGACGATTTTTCAAGAGATTTTCTTCCAAAATCGTAGGTAAGTGTTCACTAATTGATTTCCTTCAACTTTTTAACGTTTTTCACCAATTATCATCAAGAATCATAGGGTTTTCAACGGTAGAAATTGGGGGTTTTGGATAGAGTTAGGGATTTAATAATTTTTAGGAATTCAATCTCGTTTTGGGGTCGGATTTCAAAAAAAATTGTATATTCGGCCTCGTGGGGGAATGGGTGATCGGGTTTTGGTCCGAACCTCGTGTTTGGACCAAGTGGGCCCGAGGTCAAATTTTGGTATTTTTGGAAGAATGATGGGAAATGTATAATTAGGCTTTGGAATTGGTTTATTGAGTAATTATTGATGTTAATAAGTCAATTATGTCTAGATATTATCGTTTCGGAGTTGGATTCGAGGGGAAAGGCTGTGATTGAGGCTTGACTTGCATTTTTGGAGCCGAGGTAAGTGTTTGGCCTAACCTTAGCTTGAGGGAATAGGTATAGAATCTTATTTGCTATGTGTAATCCATGTCCAACGTATAGGTAAGGTGACTAGTACCTATGTGTTGTGGTCAAGCATGCCCGGGAGTCAAAATGTGATAATTTGTACCGTGTTCTTGATATTCTTTGTGTTATGAATAATTGATGATTTCGAAGGGTTACATTGATGTTGTTTCGTGATGTGGGAAGTTATTGATTAACTATTCGGTTGAGGGCTTTACTGTTGGAATTATACTACCTCTGAGTGAGATTAGCTATAGCTGAGTCCCTTGTCAGGATGATAGAATTTTATTGATTTTTGCTTTACAGTTGAGCTTTCTTATTATTAATTTTCATATCAAGTTGTTGCCTTTATATGTGTTATGAACGAGGGGACATTCCGTGCCGAGTGACTGTGAGGCTATGCACGAGGGGACATTTCGTGCGGAGTGATTTTATTATTTATTGCACGAGGGGACATTCTGTGCCGAGTGATTTTATTATTTATTGCACGAGGGGATGCTGAGTGACTGTGAGGATATACACGAGGGGACATTCCGTGTTGAGCAATCTTATTATTTATGCACGAGGGGACATTCCGTGCCGAGTGATTGTGAGATTATTCACGAGGGAACATGTTGTTCCTTTTGTTGTTCATTTACCTATTCCGAGATATTAAACTCCTATATTTACTTCTACATTTCAGTTATTCCCTATTCTACTGTGTTGGTATTTGTTGTCTCTTTTATCCCCATCATGTTCTCCTAGTACCTGTATTTACTTATTTATTTCCGATATTATTTTCTATTTGAGTATAGAATTGCACTGGTATGAATCGTTATCGGTCCTAGCCTCGTCACTACTTCGCTGAGGTTAGGCTCGACACTTACTCAGTACATGGGGTCGGTTTTACTGATGATACACCTGCACTTCTTTATGTTGTGCAAATTACGCAGCCTGACTCGGTGGACATTGACAGAGGGAGTATCCTTTAGTCCATTTAGAAGACATCAAGGTAGACCCGCAGACGTTCGTGGGCCTTGGCGTCACCCTTTACCCTTCTCTTCAAGTTTTGTCTTATTTTTATAGTTCAAAGACAGTTATATGTATTTATTTTCAGACCCATTGTATTTAGTAATCATATAGACAGTTTGTGAGTTAGTGACACCAGTTATGGGTTAAATTTACGTGGTTTATTTCGAAGCTTGTTAAATAGTTCTTAAATTAGTTAACTTTCATATTGTTAATCACAGTTGCCTTAGTTATCTTGTTCTTTTAACTGTTAATGAGTTCACTTTTTCAAAACGTTGGCTTGTCTAGCGGGTTCAACGTTAGGCCCCATCACGGCATGAAGGTGGGATTTCGGGTCGTGACATTTTTAGCATTTGAGAGTTCCTCCTTGTTTTTTTCAAGTGCCAAGGAAGAATTTTTAATTTCAACCTCCAAGGAAGGTTCTTGGCTATCACTCACCTCCAAGGATTTTTGAACCCTTAAGGCTTCAATCATTTCATCCATTTGTATGATGACCCAAAAGGTCATCCTAAGTATTTCCAGCTAAATCTGTGTTTCGAGGCCTCGAAAGCCTCTATTAATCTCACCTCGATATGCGTGCGCAGCCCGAGCATTTAGCCGGGAAGCTTCTATGTGAAAATTTGATAAAAAATTGAACTTTGAATTGAATAATTGAATAAAGTTGACTTTGGTCAACATTTTTGGTAAACGGACCCGAACCCGTGATGTGACGATCCCGGAGGGTCCGTAGGAAAATATGGGACTTGGGCGTGTGCCCGGAAGCGAATTCCGAGGTCCCAAGCCCGAGAAATGAATTTTTAAAGAAAATTGTTTTCTGAAAATAATAAAGGATTTTGAAAATGAATAATTATGTAAAAATCATGTTACCGGGCCCGTATTATGGTTCCGGAGCCTGGAATAGGTTTATTATATGTTATGTGACTTATCTGTGAAATTTGGTGTAAAACGGACGTGAAACGACGTGATTCGGAGTTAAAATGGAAAATTTAATAGTTTATGAAGTTTGAGAAAATTCTATGGATTTTTGGAGTTTAATTCATTGTTTTTGATGCATTTTGGTGGTTTAATTATTTGCACAAGTCCGTAGGATGTTTATGAGGTTGTGTGTGTTTTTGGTTTTGAGCCCCGAGGGCTCGGGTAAGTTTCGGGTAGGTGTCGGAGTGCAAAAAGGGTTGAAAAATCTGGTGTAATTGCATTTTTTGCTGGTGTCAGTTCCACTACTCTATGCGATCGCATTAATTGGCCCGCGATCGCATAGCTTCGTGCCTGGGGTTAGTCTGTTACACTATGCGATCGCATAGCATACTCCGCGATCGCATAGTGTATTAGGTGGGTAAGGGCAGCTGGAGGAAAATACTCTGTGCGGTCGATGTTTCCTTTATGCGATCGCATAAGGGAGGGGTCCTATACCTGTGTGATCGCAATAGTCATTCCGCAATAGTAGTGCACCCAGCCTTGGTCTCTATGCGATCGCATTCCTGCTTCCGCGATCGCATAGAGATATTTTGCCAAGTTATTTTATTAAGTCTAAAACAGACCCATTACGGGATTTTTGCCATTCTTCACCCTTTTATTCTTCCCCAAACCTCCTTAACCGAGAATCAAGCTCCCCAACCTCCATAGCTCCCTAGGTAAGTGTTCTTATCATCATTTTCTNAACTCGTGGGGTTATGGGTGATCGGGTTTTGGTCCGAACCTCGAGTTTAGACCACGTGGGCCCGGGGTCAAATTTTGATATTTTTGGAAGAATGCTAGAAAATGAACACCTAGGCTAGGGAATTATATTATTGAGTCTTTATTGATATTGTTGAATTAATTATGCATAGATAACGTTGTTTCGGAGTCGGATTATAAAGGAAAGGCGGTCTTAGAGGGTTGATTGCCATACTTTGGACCGAGGTAAGTGTCTTGCCTAACTTTGGGTGAGGGAATAGGTATTAATTGCTACGTGATGGGTGATTATCATGTTCATTGCATAGGTGAGGTGACGAGTACCTATGCAATGTGTGTTAAGCATGCCCGTGAGTCTATTTTGATAGAAATTGCAGTATTTCTTCCATGTTTAGCATATTATGAGATTGTCTTTACTTGGTAAGTTATTCTTGATTGAAAGTATTGGCTGTTGAGCTTGAGAAGTGTTGATACGGATGGTGATACAAGTGTAGAGTACGTGATTGAGGTAATTGGTTATAGTTGAGACCCTTGACGGGCATTTCTTGAGCTACTAATTGATGTTTCCCCCTTGTCGGGTGTTTTGAACTGCTTATTTCCACTATGCTATACTCATTGCCATGTTATCTGTTATTGTTTGGTGAGGAAGAGTGTAAAGCACGAAGGGTGATGTCGTGCCATGATATTTGATTACATTGCATAGGAGGGAGAGTGTAAAGCACGAAGGGTGATGCCGTGCCATGATATTTGATTACATTGCATAGTGAGGGAGAGTGTAAAGCACGAAGGGTGAATGCCGTGCCATGATTCATATTTATTATAAGCACGAAGGTAAATGTCGTGCCATGACTTTTATTGATTATAAGTACGAAGATTAATGTCGTGCCATTATACATTGTACATTGCATTGTGAGGAAGAGAGTAAAAGCACGAAGGGTGATGTCGTGCCATGATATTTTATTACATAGCATTGTGAGGAAGAGAGTAAAAGCACGAAGGGTGATGTCGTGCCATGATATTTTATTACATAGCATTGTGAGGAAGAGAGTAAAAGCACGAAGGGTGATGCCGTGCCATTATTTGCTTTTTTGATATTTATATTTGCTTCGTGGGCTATTGTATTAGATGCCTCCTTTGCTTACTTCTATCTGTCAATTAGACTGCTTCACCTCACTTGTTTCCCCTTTACTGCTCCCGTATCCCTTACTTGCATGCTTATCTCCTGCCTTGTGTTATTCCCTGTTACCTGCTGTAGAATAGGACAGGTTATCGTTATTGTCAAGTCTAGCCTCGTCACTACTTCTGCTGAAGTTAGGCTCGGCACTTACTCAGTACATGGGGTCGGTTGTACTGATGCTACACTGCACTCCTTAATGTTGTGCAGATCACGCATCCGGACCCAGTGAACCGCATTAAGGGAGTCACCTTCAGTCCACCCAGAGCTTCAAGGTATACCCGCTGGCGTTCGTGGGCCTTGGTGTCTCTGCTACATTTGGAGTTCCTCATTGTCTTGCCTTTTCTTCTAGTTCCAAGACAATTATATATTTCTTTCAGACTTTGTATTTAGCACTCAGTTAGTTAGTTCGTGAGGTTGTGATATCCCGGTTTTGGGATTGTTCGTTGTGGTTGTCTTATCATTTCATTATGAGTTCTTTTTTTTAGATAATATTATTATTTTCTGTTGTGAAACATTTGATGATTTGGAATGTTCAGTAAAAACTCGAGAGTTAATGGTGTGGGATGTTTTTCGGAAAAGGTTGGACATTAATGAATTCGAGTTATTTCAGTAAATGCTTGAAGGTTAATAGCTTTAAATATTGTTACGTGTGTTATTAAGGCAATAATGTTGTATACATTGGCTTTTCTAGCGGGTTCAACGTTAGACGCAGTCACGGCCTGAAAGGTGGGATTTCGGGTCGTGACAAGTTGGTATCAGAGCTCTAGGTTTCTTAGGTCTCACAACTCACGGACAACCTTGGTAGAGTCTGAGGAATCGGTACGGAGACGTCTGTATTTATCCCCCAGAGGCTGCTAAGTTAGGATACTCCTCTTCTTTTCATACTCTGTCGTGCGTAGTATATTTTGGTATACTAATCGAGTTTCTATTCTATTCTCTCGCAGATGGCGAGGACGCGTGCTTCCCTTGGTTCCGCTCAGCAGCCCGACACTCCTGCTACAGCTCCTACGAGGGGTCGAGGTCGAGGACGAGGCCGTACTAGAGGCCGAGGCCGGGGCAGGGCTCAGCCTAGAGCAGCAGCCCCAGTGGAGGACCCTCAGGTCGAGTCCGACGAGGAGGTCCCAGTTCCGGCAGTCCCAGTTGGACCAGCACAGGTCCCAGAGGGGTTCATAGCTACCCCAGTGCTTCAGGACGCTCTTGTCCGTCTGGTAGGACTTATGGAGAGTGTGGCTCAGGCCGATCTTCTTCCTACAGCTCCAGCCGGATCTCAGGCTGGGAAAGGTACCCCGACTCCTATTATTCATACACCNGTGCACCGTCAGAGGACCCACAGGATTATTTGGACAGTTGTCATGAGGTTCTTCGGAACATGGGCATAGTGGAGTCCAATGGAGTTGACTTCGCCACTTTTCGACTATCTAGTGCATCCAAGATTTGGTGGAGGGACTACTGTTTAGCCAGACCAGTTGGGTCTGCATCGTTGACTTGGGCTCAGTTCACAGAGGTATTTTTG